>JAQHUG010000116.1:573073-588066 GCA_028555095.1 Dicrostonyx torquatus
TACATAGACCTAATATACATGGGAAAGTATAAAAAGACAAGATCTCCTGAGTAAATTGGGAGCATAGGGACATTGAGGGAGGGTTGAAGGGGGGAAGGGAGAGGCAGGGAGGAGAGCAGAGAAAAATGCAGAGCTCAGTAAATATCAATAAAATAAATAATTAAAGTCCCAAATCTGCCCTCTGTGAGGACTGAGAGCAGGAACAAGGTGGGCGGGCAGTCAGGGAAGAGGAACGAAGGCCAACTTCAATCCAGGACACAATCACCTGTGTTCTTCCACTACCATCATTGTCTCCACCATTGTCACTCTCACTGCCACTGCCACCACGCCCACCTCCACCAACAACGCCGCCACTGGAACCAGGGGCTCTTTAGCCGAGAGGAAACACAACAAGAAAGGCTGGAAGCTTCTCGAGTTTCAGTCATGGCAAAGACTCTCCCTAGAGAGGAGTCATTTGTCCATTATAGTGGGTGTTTGTTCTGTGGAGCCCAACCCAACAGAGTCCTGGTTTGAATTCCTACACTGCCATCTTCCTGGTCTCCTGGTTATTGCAAGGATTTAGCAAGTTTTGTTAACATACCACCTCTGATGAGTCAAGAAAAATACTACCCGAGCTGGGCAGTGGTTGCACAAACCTTTAATCCCAGCACCCAGGAGGCAGAGGCAGGTGGATCTCTGTGAGATCGAGGCCAACCTGGGTTACAGAGTGAGTGTCAGGACAGCCAGGACTACACAGAGAAACCCTGTCTTGAAAACAATAAATAATGAATAAAAGACCACCTTTATCCATGGAGGGTCAAGCAAACATTATCCATTACCTACTCAGCTGCATGCCTCGCCCCTCAGACACCACCCACCTTGCTTTTCTTTGGGGTTTTTGTTTGATTGTTTAATTATTTTTTACACTTTATTTATTTATGAGCATGTGTTGTGAGATATTTGATCACACTGTGTGAAGATGTCTGTTTTACTTCACCTGCCTAAGGCAGCTTCTGATTGGTTTAGTAAAGAGGTGAATGGCCAATAACTAAGCAGGAGAGGATAGGTGGGGCCTCTGCAGAGAGAGAAAGAGGAACTCTGGGAAGAATCTGAGAGGGGGCGGTTTACAAGTGAGATGCGGAGAAAATCAGACATGTGGAACTGAGGATAGGTAATAACACACATAGCAGAATATAGACTAATATAAATGGGTTAATTGAAGTTTTAAGAGCTGGTTGGGGACAAGCCTAAGCTAAGGCTAAGCCTTCATAATTAATGAACAGTCTCCAATCAGGAGCTGACAGTCCATCTACAAGTGTGTGTGTGTGTGTGTGTGTGTGTGTGTGTGTCTGAGCGTCTCTGTGTCTCTGTGTGTGTCTCTGTGTGTGTGTGAGTGTCTCTGTGTCTGTGTGTGTCTGAGCATCTCTTTGTGTGTGTGTCTGTGTGTGTGTCTGAGTGTCTCTGTGTCTGTGTGTGTGTCTGAGCATCTCTGTATCTGTGTGTGTGTCTGTGTGTCTCTGTGTGTGTCTCTGTGTATCTCTGTGTCTGTGTGTGTGTCTGAGCATCTCTGTGTCTCTGTGTCTGTGTCTGTGTGTTTGTGTGTGTCTCTGTGTGTGTCTGTGTGTGTGTCTGTGTGTCTTTGTGTGTGTGTCTCTGTGTCTGTGTCTCTGTGTGTCTCTGTGTCTGTGTCTCTGTGTGTCTCTGTGTCTGTGTGCCTGTGTATGTGTCTGTGTGTGTTTCTGTATGTATGTGTCTGTGTGTCTGTGTCTGTGTGTGTGTCTCTGTGTCTATGTGTGTGTATGTGTCTGTCTGTGTGTATATGTCTGTCTGTGTGTGTCTGTGTCTGTGTGTCTCTGTGTGTGTCTCTGTGTGTGTCTGTGTGTATGTGTCTGTTTGTGTGTGTCTGTGTATGTGTGTCTGTGTGTGTGTCTGTGTATATGTGTGTCTGTGTGTGTGTCTCTGTGTCTATTGTGTCTGTCTGTGTTTGTTTCTGTGTATATATGTCTGTGTGTGTGAGACTGTGTGTGTGTATTTGTGTGTATGCGTGTATGTGAGACCACACACACACAGAAGTCAGAGGACAGGACAGCTTGTGGGAATCTGTTCTCTCCCTTCACCAGGTCACTATGTAGGTTCCAGGACTAAATAAACTCAGTTGTCAGGTTTGCAGCAAGCCCCTCTACCTATTGAGCCATCTCGACATCTTGTTTTCTGAGACAGGGTCTCTCCCAGGGACCTGGGGCTCACAGTTCAGCCAGGTAAGTCTCAGAGAGCCTCCTGTCTCCAGCCGCAGGATGCCTACACAGCATCACCCCTGGCTTTTTCTGTGGTTTGTGGGGATTGAACTCTGATCTTCATGTTTGTAAGCCAAACATTTTTCTGGTTGAGCCATCTCCCCAGCTCAATGGATGTATCTTGAGCATGTCCTCTGAAAATAAAACACTTGACAAGAAGCAGGCAGGCATGAAAAAAAAAAAACCGCACAGTTCTGGGCCCTTGTTCAGGATTAGAAGCAGCTGGTTTTTTCCCTGTGTCTAAACATTCCCTGGCTCACTCTAGGGACAATCAGGGCATAGTGTTGGGGCCAGATCACTTTTGGAAACTCCTGAGCCACCCCAAGGCTAACCACCTACATACCTTCCTTCCCGAAGCTTCGCCTCTGTCTCCCTCCCCTCTCCTATCTTCTTGTGCCCTCTGTAGAGAGCCCTTGTTCCTAGAACCAAGCAACCTTAACCTCCATTCTCCAGCCAGCACCAGCCAGCTATGTCTATACACCTTTCCCCTGGGAGGCAAAACAACTTTGACTGTGCTTTTGCCCCAACGAGAAAACTCACTTCTATGGGACCAGTCTTGATGACCACCTACTGTGTGCCAGGAGCAAGAACCTAAGTGATGGATGGTTCCTTATTCTCATCCTGGAAAATTCTAGAGAAAGTGATAGCATTACCAGAGACCATCATCCAGTCACTCAGCAAACACTCACAGAACTCTGACTGGGTACTGGTTTCTGGAGGTATGTCTTGTCCCTACCACAAACAGGGTGACCCCAGCGGACTGTCATCTGCAAGAGAGTTGGATATTTGCCATGTGATCAGGCAAGACAAAAATGTAGCTGATATCGTTCTGTGTCCCAAGAGACCTGCATTCAAGTTCAACGCAAGTGCTGACTGTTGCCAAGGTCCCTCATTGGTACTTGCTACAGAGGATGGCAAATAATGGTGATGACAGGGCACAGTCATCCAGGGGACAGGAAGGGATGACTGTGCCCTGTAGGAGACCGCCTCACTCTTGCCATCATCCAAGCCACTGATTCCTTTCACTCTGGGGATAGTTGGCAGCATCTGGGGACATTTTGGTTGTGGGCATGTGGCAAGCGGAAACTGCTCCTGGCAGCAGGTGAGCAGAGACCACAAAAGTGGCTACTCACCCTGCCAAAGCCAGGAGGCACTGCCCCTGTGTGTGTACAGAGCTCAGGGGCCCACAGAGTGTTGGCTGAGGACAAGTTGAAAGGCTCTCCACCCCATGACCTCATGTCGCATGACTGAGGAGCTGAGCGTGGCCTTTATATATAGATCAGAGGGCTCAGAAACCCGCTGGGCTGTCGCGGTTCCAAGTCCCTCAGCGAAGGGGCTGCAGGCACGTCAGGCCACAGCTGTCACTGGCATCTGGGTCTCACACAGAGGACAATGCCGTGGAATGTCGTGCTCGCCACGACAGCTGCTGGAGGGTATTTGAAGGGCGCTAGTAAAAGGCATCTCCTGCCAGCCAGCCCAGGCTGAAAACACAGCGGGAGAAAAAGCCACCAATAGTGTCTGGCTTCCAGTGGGACCTCTGCTCCTAGTGTGGAACAGCTGGGGGCAGCTGGATTCCAGGCCAAAGGGAGGTGAAGAGAGAAACCCCAGCAACCTGGGTGCCAAATCCAGCATTGCCTATGGCAGAGACTCTGACTATAAGGATCCTCTCCAAACTTCAGTTGTTTTTGTCTGAGAAAAGGATCTGATATGAACATCTGCCCTGTGGTGTGATTTGGGGTGAAATAGACAGGGAGAAGACTGGGAGAGGTGGGCAAGCTGGTGATAAGTGCGTGCTGTCACTCGGTGCAGGAAGATCACCATTCAGAGGCTGGGGATGCCACAGCGTGAAGCCCTCCCTCGTACTGTCCTGAGGACCCAGCACAAGCCATACTGTCTCTTCTAGGGCCTAGGGCGTGACCATTCAAACTCAGCCAGCTCAGAGCATCTGTCCTAAAGAGTTGAGTGTCTGCAGCCTGGAGTGGGAAGTGGAGCCAGGAAGGCAGAAGACAATAATCTCAATTTCTCTCTCTCCCCAGCCCTACTGGGTGTGTCTGTCTGTCTGTCCTCCCGCATCTAGATCTGCACAGGCCACGTGCAGCCGAAGCACAAAGTACATGTTAGCCGTTGACCACCATCGTTTCATAGCAGCGAGGTTCTGAGACTAGAGTTATTTGCTTGTTCACAGGGTGAAGTCATTGTCCAGAGTCCCCCAGGAAAGCTGACCTGGAGCCCCAGCATTCAATGGCTGTGGCACTTTTGCAGGTCAAGGCCAATTGCTAAGCGATTTTAACTGTCGGGGTAAGGAGGGCAGAGTGGTCCAGAGGGGCCATCAGAGCAGGACACAGGAAAGAGCTAGGAGTGCTCAAAGTGTGGGGGTAGGTGGTGAGAGAGAGGCGACCCCGAAGTAATGGTAGCTACTGTCATGATCTGGGGTGGAATTGGAGGGAACTGTATTCACAAGCAAGCATGGGGCAGAATACAGAAATGTCAAAGACGGCAGGGGCTTTGGGCCTGGGAATCCGAGAGTTAGAAATAAAAAGAAGTGTTGAGGGACAAAGAGGGACAAAGACTCACACTGCGATACTTCTGTATCCACCCAGCATTGTGTGTAAGAGCTGACTCGACTGGACATAGCTGTGCCCAGGAGCATTCTAGAATGTTGAAGGTAGTTCTGTGTGTCCATCTTCTCGGAGAAACTGAAGAGCCATGGTGCCTGGTGAAGCAGCACTCAGCACCCAGTGCCCCCCAGCAGGATGCTAGACTACCTCCCTTTACTCCCCCTGGCCAGCTGGAGTGACTGCTTCCCCAGGGGCAGCTGTCACCAGCACCTTCAGAGTCTTGACAGAAGGAGATAAGCTATCCGTGGAGACAGCAGCCATCCGTCACAGCTCCAGGCTGTCAGGGCCTTCCTACTACAAAGACTCGAACTCCATCACCCTCCTTAAATGGCCCAGCACCCAAGGCAGGTTGGCCATGGTGAGGTCACTTTCTGAAGAGACCCAAGAGCCATGGTAGGTGCCTCCCCTCACCTGCTCTGCCTTTCAGTTAGATAGACCAGCCCTCACGCTCTGCTGCTCACTCTGAGCTTCTGGGTTCTACTGAGAAGTTTCAAAACCAACCATGTCGGCAAGGCACAAGAGGCCTCGCTCCTGACAGCTGAGCCACACAGCTTAGACTCCGTTCTGGCAGCTGGCACGGGAGAGGCACCTACAGAGAAGATGAGTTCAAATCCTCCCCAGCTGGGCATGGTGGTCCAGGCCTGTGATCCAACATTCAAGAGGCTGAGGCAGGAAGATCACAAGTTCAAGGCTAGCCTGGACTACATAGTGAGAATCTATCTCAAACAGATGGATAAAAGGCATAAAACACCCCTACACACCCATGTCTCCAAATTGCTCACAATTTATCCCAAATTCTACTTTAACAGGAATTTTGTTTCAGGATTTTGTTTTCTTTGCTTTTTAAGTTATGTTAGTCTTTTTAATTATATGTTTCTCTGTCTGTATGTGGATATGCCCAGAGAGTGCATGTGTTCGAGGAGGCCAGAAGAGGGCGACAAATCCCTATAGCTACAGTTACAGGTGGCTGTTGAGCCTCCTTGCCTGGGTGCTGGGAACCAAACTCAGTTCCTCTAGAGGAGCAGTGAGTCCTCTTGGCATCCAAGCCCTCTCAAGCCCTTATTTCTTTTTTTATTTTTTTCCCAAACTTGGAACTCCAGCCCCAATCCTCCCTTATTATTCTTACCCTGCCATCCTGGCTTCAGACACCCTGGCTCCGGGGCTCTTGACTCCAATGCTCGCTCACTGCTAAGTTCAGAAATGAAACTATTACTTTAACAGAGCTCCATCCAGGGCCTGAGGCCAGTAGACATGTACCCTCCTTCCATGGCTCTCTTCAAAAGCACTGTGAGCCCAGGTTCAGATGGAGACCTTGGCCGTGGGCCTCTGTAGTGCCCACAGCCCATACTAAAAGGATGCTCCACTTCCAAGCTTGCCCCTCACCATCAGACCAATCCCCAGGCCTGGGGGGTTAGCAGGCTCTTCACCCCAACAGGAGTCCCCAAGTCAACATCCACAAAATAATCTGATTTTGGCTGGGTGTTGATGGCACTTGCCTATAATCCCAACACTCGGGAAGCAGAGGCAGGCTGACCTCTGTGACTTGGAGGCTAGCCTGGTCTACAGAGTGAGTTCCAGGACAGCCAGGGCTGTTACACAGAGGAACCCTGTCTTGAAAAAAAGACATAAAACAAAAAACTCTGATTTTATCCTCATGACAACCCTGAGAGGGTAACATCATTGCTGTGCCCACTCTACAGATGAGCACAGTGAGGCTCAGAGAGGACAAAAATCCTACCTGGTGTCACACAGCTGCTCAATGCCCAAGCAAGGAGAATCAAAGGTGAATATTCCCCCTAGCTCCAGTCAGACAGATGCCAGATGCTTCATCACACTTGGGAGTGTGGGCCTACGTCCTGTCTTCACCTCCCTAGAAGTCCAGACATTCCTAAGCGGGCTGAGTTGCTTCACAGGGCCACATCTTTCTGCCAGGGACTATGTCAGATGTCTTCGTGGTTCCTCAAACTGCAGGATCTGGTGTGTTTCCCCTTATTCTGAGCATGGGAGTCTCTCCAGCCTGAGGAGTTGTGTCCTCTCTGTGGATGGTCCCTGTGTGGCACACACTGGCGTCCCCATAACCAGAACCACCATCAGTCACTTCTGTCCATCCTTTTTTACCAAAGAAACATCTTTTTGTTTTATTTTGTTTTTTGAGACAGGGTTTCTCTCTGTAGCCCTGACTGTCCTGGAACTTGCTCTGTAGACCAGGCTGGCCTCGAACTCACAGAGATCCACCTGCCTCAGCCTCCTGAGATTAAAGGTGTGTGTCACCACTGTCAGTTTGTAACATTTTTTTTCTAACCCAGTACCAGGATTGGAGCTGAAGACAGTGAATCCTGTAAACCCACTTCCCCTTTAGTGCAGAGGCGAAGACTTGACTCCGTCTGGTCATTTCTGAAGTTTACGTGAATTTCCCTGAGGTTTGGGTTTGGGCGTTGTTTGGTTGGTTTTTTTGCTTGCTTAGAGTAATAAAACAATATTTAGGCCTATAAGAGCAAAGGCATTTAATAGGTCAACTCAGCACCTAGGAGGTGGTGCCAGGAGGATCAGGAGTTCAAGGTCAGTCTCTGTAACACAATCAGTTCAGGGCCAGCCTGGGCTACGTGAAATTTGATCTAAAGAAGCAAAAAACAGACAAACAAAACAAAACAGAAAATAGCCAGGTAGTGATGGCACATGCCTTTAATCCCAGCACTTGGGAGGCAGATTCAGGTGGATTGTAGGAGTCTGAGGCCAGCCTGTCTATAGAGTGAGTTCCAGGACATCCAGGACTACACAGAGAAACCCTGTTTTGAAAAACAAAAACAAAACAAAAAAAGAAAAAGAAAAAAGAAAGGAAGGAAGAAAAGAAATGGCATTCCTTCTCTGCTGTGTTATACTGTAAACAGTTGGGCATACAACACAACTCAGGATTCTCAAATTCATCTCTGCTGAGTTAATTATCAGTGTTATTATAACACAGCACCAGAGGCTGGGTTGTTTACAAACACAAGAGATTTATTGCTCCAAAGGCTAGAGGCTGAGGGTGGAGGGCTTAGTAGTCCTTGCCCTCTTTTTACTAAATCACGAATCCCATGGGGGACACCCTCATGACCACCTCTCAGACCCCACCTCCCAGCTCTACCAGAGCCTGTCCTGGAACTCGCTCTCTAGACCAGGCTGGTCTTGAACTCACAGCGATCTGCCTGTCTCTGCCTCCTGAGTGCATGCACCACCACCATCCGGCTTGTATTTGGGGTTTAAACAACACACCTAAACCCCAATATCCCCCAATTCCAGGTGTACACAGGATCCTACACACAGTAGAGCTCCAATAAACACGTCAAGTCCTTTAGAATGAGGGGGTAACATGCCACGAGAGGCCGTCCTGGTGATGCTAACAGTGCCTTTGGGCGGCCTGACTTTCACTCTGGTCCTAGCTGATTCAAGTATGGTCCACAGTGGTCCCTTTTCCAGGAAAAAGATCCCCCTTATTTGAGCTTCTCCACAAATCTCTTTATCCCTCTCTTGAGAAGAGACTAGCAGCTGCATTCTTACATAGGAAGTCCAAAGGGTCATCCAAAGCTGTCACCTCTAGTCTACGGGATCCTTTCCCTCCACCTCCTGGTGATGGTGGCCATGAGGAATCGGGTCTTCAGGTTGACACCATCGTGTAGTATTTTAAAAGTGGGGAAAGAAGGCTTAATTGTCTTAGACACAGCTGCTTCCAAGTTTCAATGTATTAGAGATTCTCCCCACAAAAAAAAAGAATAAGGAGTAAAATCATTTATGTATTTATAAATATGGCCTATATTTTCCTCTCAACTATTAAAATTGTCAATCAGTAATTATATGTATGTGTATGTGTGTGTATGTGTGTGTGTGTGTGTGTGCTCACACTCAAGTGAGTTCAAATACCTGTCATGTGCACCTGTATGTGCCCATAGAGGCCAGAGGTCAACCTTCAGGGTCATTTTTAAGAGGCCATTCATCCTATTATCTTTTTTTGTTTGTTTGTTTTGTTTTGTTTTTTGAGACAGGGTTTCTCTGTGGCTTTGGAGTCTGCACTGGAACTAGCTCTTGTAGACCAGGCTGGTCTCGAACTCACAAAGATCCGCCTGCCTCTGCCTCCCGAGTGCTGGGATTAAAGGCGTGCGCTATCACCGCCCGGCTTTTCATTCATCTTATTTTTTTGAGACAGCCTGGAACTCACTGTTTGTAGGCTGTGCTTGCTGGCCAGGGAGCCAGAGAACTCCTTCTGTTTCCATGTCCCCTGTAATGGGCTTTCAGGCCCACACAACCTTGCCCAGCTTTTATGTGGGTTTCAGCTGTCTCCCTGGCACCTGAATGGATGTGTGTGTGTGTGTGTGTGTGTGTGTGTGTGTATAGATGTAGATAAATATGCATATACACATATACACTATTCAAGAGTATTGACCTTTGTTTATTTTGGGGACAGAATGTGTTTTCCTTTTATTCTTTGGTGTATATTTTTCCATGCATTTATATACATTTAAGCTTTATTGTTGTGACTACCTGTGAGGGACACTGAAGAGCCAGGAAAGCCAGAGAGAGGCTGTTCTGGTGGGGATATGAGCTCAGGAATGCCGGCAGCTGCCAGGAGCTGGAAGGCATAAGGAAGGGACTGTCCCCACACCCACAGCGGGACACAGCCCTTGTCCTATTTCTGCTCGATTCCTATCTCTGGCTGCCAACCCTACCAGGTAACAAGCTTGGCTGCCGTGGGCCACAGGGTTTACCGTTGTGTTTTGTAAGGGCAGTGGGAAAGCTATACCCTCGCTTTCTTCTCGGTTGTTCTGGAGGCTCCAACAATTCTCCGTGCTCAGTGGATCTCGGAAACTTCTAGGCTGCAGAAATTTCACAAGTAGTGAGAGCTTGGGGCCACAAGGTGGGTGTCACCCAAGAGCCTAGGGACACAGCAGTGTCAGCCCTATGTGCCTCCACCATGAACTGTGAGGAGGGAGCTAAGTCCCCGCCTGGACCCACTCTGGGCCTCTTCAAGGGTCTGGCCTCTGACTGAGAGTTCGGAAAAACTGCACATCCAGCAACGCGTGTCTCTGTGCCCTGGCTGGGCCAACATGTCCCAGAATCCTCTGGTCTCCTTCACTGAGTCCAAAAGTCCAGGAGGCAGTTAGCACATCTATGTTTACCAGAAGGAACAGGCGCCCACAGAGGCTGTGGAGGTTCATGGACCTCAAGTTCTGAGGCCTCAGGCCAGGGTTTTTTCACCAGATCACCAGAAAGTCTCGTACACAGCAACATAAGTCAGCTCCTCAGACAGCTCAGTAGAAAAGTGGCCATGGGGACAGGTCACCTCTGGGGGCCCAAGGCTCATGATAATGCCAGACCTCAGTCTCCAGTCTCACACAATTGTGGGTCACCATGGCTCCTGGCCGGTCACATGCACCGCAACACAATCTCCAGAAGCCAGGGAAATGGGGTTTTGGTCAATTGGTTGTATTTTGTTTTGCTGACAGTCATGTAGCCCAGGTTGGCCTTAAACTTGAATTCACTATATAACCAAGGATTGACCATGAACTCCTGATCCTCTGTCTCAATGTCCTGGGTACTGGGGTAACCGGTGTATGCCACTTCCCTTCCCTACCTTCCTAACCCCCTTTCTTTTCTTTTCTTATTTTATTTTTTTATGTATGTCTATGTGAGGGTGTCAGATCCTCTGAAACTGGAGTTACAGACAGATGTGAGCTGCTGTGTGGGTGCTGGGAATTGAACCGACGTCCTCTGGAAGAACAGCCAGTGCTCTTAACTGCGAGCTATCTCTAGTGCCCCCCCTTCTAATAGCTCTATCTGGCCATACGTTTGTGCCCTGCAGACTGAGACAATCTTGACCTCAGAAGGAAATGACTAGTCAGTCACCTAACGAAGGTTGAGCTGCCCGAATCTCGTCTTTGTCTTCCCAGCTCTCAAGAGGAGGAGGAGGCAGAAGGATCAGGGTTCCAAAGTTAACCTCAGCTGCACAGTGAGCTCAAGGCCACCCTGAACACAAGAGATAGAAGAAACCCTGTGTTGCCCTTTTTTCATTTTTTGAGATTAAGGCAACCCTCAGCTACATATAAGACCATGTCTCAAAAAGAAAAGGTGTTGATGTAGTGACACACTCTGGTCCTCCCAGCACTTGGGGGCATAGGCCACTCTACCACTGTCCCAGCAGTGGGCCTGCCTCTCAGAGCTCATTTTTTTCATAGCTGTGAGATGGAAACCCAATTGCTAAGGTGGCCTCACTCCCGTGGGGTGCTGGACACTTGAATGTGCGTATGATGTGTGTCATTTCTTCAGTAGGTCAACAAGTGCGGGCCACCAAGAAGATGGGAGAGGGAGAGGCATTGAGAAGGCCCCAGCCTCGGGAGCTGGCTGTCCCTCACACTGCCTGCTCAGAGCGTGAACACTGCGGGGCGGGGTAGGAATACAAATCAGGGAAGGGAGGCCAAGAACCGAGGGTGGGTGACATTTGAGCAAAGATAGGGCGCCCCAGAGGCTGCCCAAGGAGCACAGGTGCACAGGCCCTGAGGTGCAAGGGAGCCTAATTACAGAGGTTCACGCCTCCTCCTCCTGGGTTCCTTTTCCCCACTAGACAATGACAGGCGTGGCAGGCAGCACCGAGCATCACTCCCAGGCCAGGCTCCAGCCACTGTCTCTTTAACCTTGAAGGCATTTTTGGGTCTCACGTGTCAATCCAGGCGGTGGCCGCCAGTGAGCAGCTCTTACTTCAGAAGAACGGCATGGAGTGGGGGCGCTTAGGTGGCCTCTGCCTCACCTACAACTGCCAAAAGTGGTCATGGGGTTATTTTTAACCCCGGGGAAGAGGTATTTATTGTTCCACAGCAGATGCAGGCCAGTAGACTCGTGGAATTCTCCAGAGGCAGCAGCCAGCTCCAGACACCATGGTGAGTGGCCAGTGGACCCTTGAGGGAAGATCCAGGGTGGGCAATCAAGAGGCACCCTGTAAGCCAAGGACCCTATTGGAGAAGGAGGGAAGTTCTCATAAACTACCCCCCCCGGCCCTAGATGGACCAGCACTGTGCACCAGCCATGCAGAGTGACCCCAATCAGTGTCTCCAAGGAGCCGAAAAGAGCAGCTCCCTAGGGGACTTGCAAAAATTGAATAAAAGAGGGGAGGTTTTTGGTTTGGGTTGTTTGTTTTCAGGCAGCCAGGAAAGTTTTTCTGGTTCTATCTTCTGAACTTGCAAATGTTAAAAGGTTCGCCTTTGTAGTGTTGGGTAGGTGTCTGCCTCCCAGAACAGGTAGTCCCCACCAGCGAGTCAGAGCAAGACACAATGTGGGTTTCTGTGGCTGTGTGGCCTGGGATAAGTGACTCACTCTCTCTGAGCCTCCACAAGTCTGTCTCCGGTGGAGCCGAGAAGAGAATGAGATAATGTTTGCTTTCAAGTGTCATCTTCTCTCTCATGTTGTCTGGGCAAAGGAGATTCCCTCACCAGGTGACGGGCTGGCCTGGGACTCAGCAGTGCCTAATGGCTGCTTCCTCCCCAGGCACCGAAGAAAGCCAAGAAGAGGATAGAAGGCGGAAGTTCCAACGTGTTCTCCATGTTTGAGCAGGCCCAGATCCAGGAATTCAAGGAGGTGAGTGTGGCAGCCCCCTCCCCAGATGAAGAACACCCAACCAGGGAAATGACCTGCATCCCCAAATGCCCAGGCTCATCCAGACTGTCTGTAAACCCCTGAACAAACACTTGGTCTTAGTAACTTCTATAGATTATAAAAAAAAAAAAAGTGCACCCTGCAGGCTGAGATACAGGGAATCTTCCAGAAAAGCCCAGAAGAGAGGAGGTGCTGGGAAGGGAAGCCACAGTCGCCCACTGGCAATCTCTGCCCAGTGTTGATTCCCACTTTGGTCACCTGTGTCCTGAGATCCTCATTCACTCCTGTGCTTGGAGGGTAGGGGATGGCAAAAAGATGAACGGCGGAGAGAGAGGATGGCGGGAGGACCAAGTCCAGCCCCTGGTCCCTATAGTCCTTCCCTGCCTGGGTTCCTGGTGCGCTGGGCTGGGCAGCATGGCCGTCCACCCACGCCCATCACTGTTATGTCTACCATTGCCGTGCCCCTGAATATTAGCCGTGGAGAATTTCCTTTCCAAGTGCCAAAGCGGACAACTGAGTGCAGTTCTGTGTGAAGCCTGTCGCCCTCAACAGTAGGCTGTGCCTTGCTGCAAGCACCTCTGGCCATAATTAAAGTGGCTAAATGAAGCCACTGGCCATGGTCAAGAAGGCCAAGCTCAGAGTCACATCACTGCAGCACCATGTGATCCTCACACCTTGGCGGGGGTGGGTGCCGCAGTCACAGAAGCATTTCTACATAGGTTCTAAGATAGCACCTCCATCCCTACTAACTCAGAAGCCAGGAGCACGACCTCCTGTAGATCACCAGGTTTCACTCTTACCATGTCTTTACCAGTCACCACCATGAAACCTCAGGTCACCTGTCACCTCAAAAGAGGAAACTTGATACCTGTGGTCAGCTCTCTCCTGGAGTACCCAGGCAATCAGCGGCCCATGGTTGGTCGTCTTGGTGGCCTTGCTCCCTCTGTGACAAGGACGGAACCACTGTTCTCTTTCAGGACTGAATCATGCTCAGTAGCGTGAGCCTCACTTGGTGTCTCATTACTCTCTTGATGTTAGGGTGTGCCTGGGGCTCTCCTACATCAGAATGTCTGGACAGGGTCTTTTGTTGTTGGTTTTTGAGACAGGGTTTCTTTGTGTAATAGCCCTGACTGTTCTGGAACTCACTCTGTAGACCAGGCTGGCCTTGAACTCACAGAGATCTACCTGCCTCCGCCTCCCGAGTGCCAAGATTAAAGACATGCACCTCTACCGCTCAGCTTCTGGACAGGGTTTTATGGGGACATGATTTTGATTCTCTAGGGTGGGGGCCTAACAGTTAAGTCAACTCAGACTGTTTCCAATTCTTCAATCCATTCTATTTTGTGGTCCCTGGAGTTCCCAGAAACCCCTTCCCCGTCCTCAGCTGAACTTTCCCTGCCCCACAGGCCTTCACAATCATGGACCAGAACAGAGATGGCTTCATTGACAAGAATGACCTGAGGGACACATTTGCTGCCCTAGGTATGTGGCATGAACCCTGCACAGGGATTGCCTTCCCATACTAGGGTAAAAGGTGGGGGAGGGGTGGTACGGGCATCCAAAGATGCCAAGAGCCTGTTTGTCATCTGCCAAAGTCTCAGCCTTTTGGAGCAATTCCATGGCCTTCACATGCTTCCTCCTCTCCTTTTAACCCAAGGTGTCGGGGGAGGGGGGCAGGAAAGACAGATTTTATAACACACTCCTGGCTCATAATAGAAAATTCAAACTACTCAGAAAAGAATAAAGGAGAAAACAGAATTACCCAGGTTATGCTCCGATCAATGCTTCAGTCTCAGTCCTTACAATCCTTCCAGATGTTTGTTTTCAAGCTACTGGGGTCATCACACTTGGGATTTTGGCTTATTTAGCATCTCAAGAGTGTGAGCCTACCTCCTAGTCCCACCTGTGCCCATCCTCAGAACTCGGGGCTTCGAGAACAACTCTGGGAGTTGAACACCACACAATTCACCTTTGCATCTGCTGCAGCCTTTTACCTTAAAAACATAGTCTTAGGAAGGGACCAGCTTTGGTTTGCACAGAGGCAGACGCGTGCAGGAGAGAGAGCAGGGATGTGACACCATGCAGCTTGGGCTGCAGCAAACCTGACCGAGTTCCCTTGGTGACTGGGGACACAGCCCTCTACCCACATCTCAGAAGGGCATCACAACACAATCATTTTTTACTTATAATAAAGGTTTCAGGCCTGAAGACATTATTCAGTCAATGAGCGCAAGTTTCATGTAGCCCAGGCTAGCCTCAACCTCACTATGTAGCCCAGGAGAACCTTGAACTTCTGACCATCTCAGTGCAGGCATTCGCCACCACACCCGGTTTATGCGGTGCTGGGGGTGGGACCCAGGGCCTCTTGCATTCTAGGCCACCACTTAATCCCCTGAACCATGACCCCAGCCTTGACCACACTGTTTTAACCACCCCAGTCCACATCAGATGTTGGCTGTTAGAAAACACTGCAGGGAAATCTGCC
>JAQHUG010000116.1:616781-642237 GCA_028555095.1 Dicrostonyx torquatus
TGGGGAATAAGGGGTGGGTGGATGCGGGATGAGGAGTGGGTAGGTGTGGGGATGAGTGGGGTAGGGATGGAGTGCTGAGACTTCAGAGAACAACCCCTTACCTACCAGGTTCAATCGGGTCTCCAGAATATGGATCTGTTTCTGCAGCTTCCGGGGGTTATTGGCCTCTTGTGTCTTCAAGAAGATTTGTTTCTGGTTGTTGATCTTCCTCTCCATCTGAACAATCTGAGAGATGGGGTGGGGAGCGCTGAGCTGCATCAGCATCTGTCCACCCCCACAGATCGACACAGGAAAGGGGCTAAAGCAAAAGGGAGATTGACTTCCGTCCAATAGACAGAGCTCGACTCTGGCTTCCTGACCCCCAACTCCGTTCAGTTTATTCTCACCCATTCCGGGGGGAACATAATGACTCTTGGCTGTGAGTGTGAATTTTCCCACTAGTGAACAAAAAATTTCCATCTCCTCAGCCCTGACAGCCATCATTTCTAGAGGAAACTGTGCAGTCTTTGGCTGCATCAATTACACCAAGGGCTGTGAACTACAGCTCTTTGGAAACTGGCCCACAGCTTATTGCTACAAATAAAGATTTATTAGATAGGTCAATCATTTCTGTACTGCCTGTGGCCACTGCCTTGGTGCTATGACACTGGAGTTTAGTTTTCGCAGAGGTGCTGTGGCTTGGAAAACCCAGATATGTGGCCCTGTGACCATTTTAGATGTTGGACCAGAGTGTTCATTTATCAAAATGCATTTGAATTTAGTGTCATTTGCTACTTTAGAATCTTATTCAGGTACCATACTGGTTTAAAATGAATAAATAAAGGACTAGAAACATAGTTCAGTGATGGAGGGCTTATCTATCGTGCACAAGGTCCTAGGTTTCATCCCCAGGGAACTAGCATAGGATTTAAGATTGGTTCCCAGCACCCACATCAGTTGTCCCAATAATTCAGTTCTAGGGGATCCAACGCCTTCTCCTAGACTCCATGGGCACTGCTTCCCCATGCACATATTCTCACACAGACGCAGACATACATACATACATAATTAAAAATAAAATAAAGGGGTTGGAGAGATGGCTCAGGGGTTAAGAGCCAGAGGTTATGAGTTCAATTCCCAGCAACAACATGGTGGCTCATAACCATCTGTAATGAGATCTGGTGCCCTCTTCTGGTGTGCAGGCACAACACTCAAATCTTTAAATAAAATCTTACAAGAAAAATAAGAGTAAGGGTGGCTAAGTATAATGGCACGCACCTTTAATCCCAGCACTTGAAAAGCAGAGGCAGGTGGATTTCTGACTTCAAGGCCAGCCTGGACTATAGAGTAAATCCTAGGCTAGCCAGGGCTACAAATATGTGCTGCCTCAAAAATAAATAAATACAAATAAATTATAAGGTTACATACTTCTAACACACAAACTCAGGAAGTAAGTTCCCTTTCCAACAAGGAAGAATGGGGACACAGCAAGACCTACCCAATGACACCATCCAGGAGGGTCACACTAATGATGGCAACAAATCATGCTCAGAATGACATGTGTATACCATGCCCCACATGAGACCTTATAAAAGGCTTTTCTCCTGCACTAACACCTGGCAATGTCCCAGAGAGATGTTGTTCAGCATCTTAGTGCCAGGACAAAAAGACTGGTGCGTAGTGTGAAGGAGAGAGAAATTAGCATCATTCAAAGCCAACGGTGATCTTTGTTACAGCACCAAAACCTGGTCCGTGTTGGACGATGCTAAGGATGCTGGTGTTGGACATGCAGGGTTGATGGAGCTGAGCTCTGCCTAGAGCATCATGGGTATGTTGTCCTTCTCCCAGGAAAGCCTCACCTTGTCATCCAGCTCTCCCAGCAGCACCTTCATGGAGGTGATAAGTGCCTCGTAGTCCCCCTTGGTCTGCAGTAGGAAACGCAGCTCCATGAAGTTCTTCTGGTTCAGGTCTAGGTTCTTGGGAGACTTCACGAGGCTCAGGAGCAGGGTGGTCTCTGCCTGCTCAGCTTTCAGATTCTCGATTTCCTTACTGAGGGGAAGCAGCTCTGATTTAACCCAGCAGCCCCTAAACTGCCTTTACAGAACCCACAGGGTTCCTTACCCCAAAACGAGTCTGGAGGAAGGCCTGGGCCCCAGTGAGAGGAGAAAGCTTCAGGGCAGGCCTTGGGTCCACATCTGAAACCCCATGTCCCTGACCCTAGTCATCTCCATCTCTCCTCTCCACCTTCCCTGAGGGATACATACTTCTAGGGGTTGGCTGCCCTGTCAAAACCCCTCATGGAGGGAACTCAGCAGCTGCTAAAGAGTACTTTGTGTAAGTATGAGGACTTGGAATCCATCCAAGCACTCATGCAAAGTCAGCTGTGGGAAGTGGAGGCCGGAGGACCCCTGAGCTAGCGGTCCCTCCAGTCTCTCCTCATCGGGGGCTCCAAGCCAATGAGAGACACAGTCTCAAAAAAAAAAAAAAAAAAAACAAGCCAGGCGATGGTGGCGCACGCATTTAATCCCAGCACTCGGGAGGCAGAGACAGGCGGATCTTTGTGAGTTCGAGACCAGCCTGGTCTACAAGAGCTAGTTCCAGGACAGGCTCCAAAGCCACAGAGAAACCCTGTCTCGAAAAACCAGAAACAAACAAACAAGGCTGTCCAGTTCCTGCACTGTCGGGAGACTGGTGAACCCTTGACCCACTTCCGGTGTGCACCAAATGCTTCATTTTCTTTAACTCCCTGCCATTTCAGAGACCATGTGTGACCAGTCAATGTAGAAGTCTTTTCCAAGGCTGCTGGGCCTTCCCACCCCTCATCTCCCTCCTGGAGGGGACCTGGTTAAGGTGGAAGGAAATCAGCAGCCGCTGAGTCCCGCACGGAGGACAGTGGTTACAGGGAAAGGCAACAGGCTGACGGGCAGGGCTGGACTGGGTAAAAGGGAGCCAGTGCTCTAGAGTGTAGGGGCTCTCACAGTCAGAGTTTGCCCATGCTTTCCTTTTAAATTTTATTTATCTTGGGACAGTCTCACTAAGTAGCTCTGGCTGGCCTAGAACTCTCTACTTAGAGCAGGCTGGCTTCAAATGCAGAGATCCATCTGCATCTGCCTCCCAAGTGTTGGGATTAAAGGTGTATGCCACCATGCACCGAAATTTCTTTATTTATCCTGTCATTTTTATCTATATGGGAGTGGGTGACAAGGGGTGCCTGTAGAGGCCGGAAGAGAGTGACAGAGCCCTTGGAGCTGGAGTTCCGGGTGGCAGGAAGGCAGATGTGGGTGCTGGGAACCGAACTCGGATCTTCTCCAAGAACAACAAGTGCTCTTAATTGCTGAGCCTTCTCTCCAGCTTTCACTTTTTGTCTTCTTTTCAGCATGTATTAATTTGTGCATGATATATGAACATGTGCGTGGGTGTTAGCATTCCACGTTGTGAGTGTGCAGGTCAGAAAACAACGTGTGGCTCTCTGGGATCTAATTCAAGCCATTAGGCTTGGAGTCAGGCTGTGCCATCTCCCCAGCCTGAGACATTTCCTCTGGCTCTATACAATAAGCACTTTTCCAACAGATGGCAGTAAAGTGCTCTGGGGGGAAAAAAACCCACTTCTTTTAAAAACTGACTGGGATGTCTCCTAGCCTCGCATGGAGTAAACGGATCCAGGGGAAAGGAAAGATCCCCTCCGCTCCCTCCTCTGAACTCCAAGCATGCAGACAGCGAGGGTGGACGGAGGCCTGCTTCTGGCCTTGCCGAAAGGGCTTCACAACCGGGTCTCCCCAATTGCAAAAGGCTGGGCCCTGCAGAGGCAGCTTGGCAACATCCCCGGAGGCACCAGCCAGAGAATGGCCACGCCCCGTCACTGCCACAGCTGGTTGGACAGGAGTAGACACCTGAGCCAATCAGGTTCCCCCGTGCTGGGACTGGGGTTGCTAGATGAGGGTGTGTCTGCGAGGGACAGGGTGCAGAGGGTCAGGGGCATCCGCTAGACGGCCGGGGCCTGGTTGAGGGTCATCTGTCCCCCGGAGCCCCCAAGAACCCTGGATCCAGGTGGGTTCAGGGTACTCCCTGCCCCCGCTGTACCCTAGGCCCGCCTGGGGACACCCCTCTCACTACTGGTTGGCGATCATGCGCTGGTTGCGGAAGTTGAAGGACTTCCTGCTCTCCACCATCTTGCGGAACTGCTGCCTCAGTTTCCTCAGCTCCGCCTCTGCCAGTTGGTCTTTGGCCTTCTCAGAAAGCTCCGGAGAGCTTAAAGAGACCTTCCTCCTGTGTTTCTTCACCTGGGCGAGATGGAGAGAGAGGAGGCCCAGGTGACCAGAGAAGCCCTCAGGTGGCTCCCAGGAGAGGGGTAACCCACTCCAGGGTGATGTCAACTGCTTGTCTGTCACAGGGGAGAGCCACCCAGGGCTGCCAGGTGACAGTCAAACTCGCTGTGGAGGTGCCTTGCTGAGTTGAGAAGGTGTTCTTTAGGGTCCTG
The DNA here is from genome assembly GCA_028555095.1 of Dicrostonyx torquatus. NCBI lineage: Eukaryota > Metazoa > Chordata > Mammalia > Rodentia > Cricetidae > Dicrostonyx > Dicrostonyx torquatus. Next base: position 621,238 of record JAQHUG010000116.1, read on the forward strand.
AGTTCAAATCCTACTCTGCTGTGAGCCTGAGAAAGTCACGGACTGTTCCTGAACTCCAGCCTCCCGTCTATGCAGTCGGTGCCCAGAGATGGGGTGTTGGGCCGGGTGAGATGGTACAAGAAGGGGTAGCGAGTGGCCAGCTGCCATCACCTACCAGTGGCATTGAGACGGATTTAAGCTTCCTTTCTGCTTAGACACTGGATCCTGGAGGCCACAGCCAGCAAACCCACCTCTCTCTCTCTCTTTCTCTCTCGTTCTCTCTCTGTGTCACACTGCAACGTCCTTCCCAGAGGAAAAAGAGGAAAAAAGGAAGTGGGCCACCCGTGCTGGCAGTGAGGACCCATGGGCCTCTCCCCCCTCTCACGGTTCCCTCTCCCGCCCACAGCTTGGCATACAAAGGGGACATGGCAGATGGTGCTGGGTGTGACTAGAGCCCCTCCCACCAGAGCCAAGCAGTGCCTGGAAATTCTTCCTCTCCCAGTTTATTATTAGGGCCCCGGGCAGATGGCTCCAACCTGTCACGTACCCTTCTCCCCACATCTCTGAAGGAAAGGGGTACAAAGGCCTCAGATGGTGAGCACCCTGAGGAAACCTTGTGACAAGATTTCCTCTCAGCCCAAGTTGGCCTCAAAGTCAATCTGTATCCAAGGACGACCTTGAACTCCTCATCCTCCTGCCTCCACCTCCAATGTGCTGGGATCGTAGGTATGTGCCATCACACCTACCCAACTTATGTGGTGGTGCTGTATTGAGCCCCGTACCTTATGCATGCCGGGCAAGCACTACCCACTGACACACACACACGTGCACACACACACACACACACACACACACACACACACACACTGTGGCCCCTTCTCTGTCAGGTCTGGAGCCAGTAACCCAGACCGGTATTTAACACATCAGAACTTGAATGTTGGGGCTGGAGAGATGGCTCAGAGGTTAAGAGCACAGAGGTTAAGAGCACTTACTGCTCTTCCAGAGGTCCTGAGTTCAATTCCCAGCACCCACATGGTGGCTTGCAACCATCTGTAATGAGATCTGGTGCCTTCTTCTGGTGTGCAGGCATACATGGAATGTTGTACACATAACAAATAAATAAATAAATCTTTCAAAAAAAGAACTCAGACAAGTGGACATGAGTCTAACAAACCCCACAGAACTGTGAGACCCACTGTGTCCCAGAAACTGGGATGGCCTATGTGGACTCCAGGGTCTCAATTCAAATTCCTCGCAGCATCCGTCCTGCTCTCTGGAACCTCAGTTTCCACTCTGGAAAGCGGAGAAGGGTAGAGGCCAATCAGTGCACTCACCTAATCTTCATAATATCTGCCCAACTAGCATGGGTCTGAACTCCCAGGCTCCCGGGCTCCCTGCTAGGCGGCCCAGAGAATTCAGGCTGTTGCAGGATGAATTTTAACCTGGGCACCTGAGGTCAGGCACGCGGACAGCCATCTCCACAGGGCCCTAAGAATCAAGCTAAATCAAGGTAAACCATAGACACCAAAGCCAGACCGGAAGATGCTTCTGGGTCGTGTCCAAGCACACCAATCAGAACCTTTCATGGAAGCAATCTGAAGTGACTTTTCTGGGGCCTGTAAACCACCAGAGTTCTGGCAGTGCAAATGTGCGAATCGATTTGGCATGCAAACTGCCTACTGTGTGCTCAATATCGTGGGGGAACTGACCGGTGAGTCATCCTCAAGATGCCACCAAGGCAGCCCAGGGTGAAAGAGTGGGAAAGGCTCCAACAAGACGTGGCCTTTGTGTTCTGCGGGGTGAATAGGGACTCACCAAGCCGTGCTGAATAAGAGACGAGAAATTCTGGGCAGAGAGAGCGCCTGGCTGAAGGCTGAAAAGCAAGGAAAATGTAGCCCCAAGGCACCCGCTAGCTTGCGTGATCTGTCAAAGATGCCGTGGGAACCATGGAGATGGCTGGTTCAGTATACCATACTTGAAGAGAAAATAATGCTAGAAGATTCTTACAGACAGTGAGGAGGTCATGACCATGGGCCCATGTCTTGACATGTCTGGAGCCTTCCCAAACACAACTTGAACCATCTTGAACACCTCCCATTTTGTTAGCCATCTTTACCATCTCCCATTTAATAGCCAGGGCAGGGAGCCTACACTTCCTCCCCGCTTTTAAATGACAAGGCTGGTTCTGCAGGGATCCTGGATGAGTGACACGGTTTGTTTTAAAACAAGAATAAAGCAGGGCATGGTGGTACATCCCGGCGTTTGGAAGGTGGAGGAAGGAGGATCAGGTGTCAAAGGTCATCTTTGGCTGCAGCGCAAGTTTTGAAGCCAGCCTGTGACATGAGACCCTGTCTCAAACAAATGAATAAATGACAAATAAATAAGCATGAGGACGCTTGAGAGGACATATAGCTCTTTGGGTTTGGGGAGCATTCATGGTGGCAGTTGTGGCCCCAGGCTTGAGACAGCCCCCTAGCCTCCGCTCCTCCCAGCAGGGGGCGCCGTGTGCGCCGAACTTACCACCCGCGGCTCCAAGTAGACGGCTCCGCGAGCGTTTGGGCTGCAGCCAGCTCCACACCCCGCGTTCTCCGCCCTGGAACACGCGCCTTTGTGACAGCGGCGACTCGCGTTCTCTATGGACAGCCGAGACCGCAGGACCCACGGGGAATCCGCAGCTTCCCCCAGGGGACAGGGCAACACACTCCTTAGCTACCCTCAACTACCCCATGTAAAACCAGCCGCGCCAAGAGATCTCCCTGGCCACCAAGTTAGTTCCCATCCCCTCCCTGGGCCTTTCTCTCTTGTCCCTTCGCTTTTTCATTAAAGGCCCTCCTTTCTGTAACACAGGGACCTAAGTAGACTTGTTTTCAGAATTTAATTTATTTTATTTATCTGCCTGGAGGTTGACCCTAGGGTTTCAGGCGTGCTAGATAGACAATGACTCTAAGCCTTCACCACCTGGAAGCTCCCCGGGTTGTCACTGCTGGTTAGGCTGCTTAACTCTCAACTGTTGCTCTCAACTGTCTGCCGCTGGGTTAGAAACATGCCTCCCTGGGGAAGGCTAACCCTCCCAGTCTTCCTGGGTGCAGAGCTCAATTCTCTTGCCAAAAACAACAAGCCCTTCCCCCCACACACACCCCCATAGGGCCTGGAGCAAACAAAACTGCCAGCAGTAAAGCAGAGGCAGGGATGGAGCCAGCTGGGCAAATGGTGGGGGTCAGGAGCAAGGGCTCACCCACCTCAAAGGCAGACTGAAACAAATGCAAAAGACTCCTCTATCAGATTCTAGTTTACCAATTTACCCAGTTGACCCTCACACACAGTGCAGGGCTCCATCAGGGTCAGACTGCCAAGTCAGCCTGCCCTGGTCAATGCTTGGACCAAGAACATAAGAGGCTAACTGGTACCCTACAGTTTCCTGGAGACTGCCACAGGGATGGGCTTATAATTAGTGACAGTGGCCTGCCTCATCAGAAGCAAAGGAGAGGCCCAGTCCAAGTTTAGAGGATGCTTCTTTGCCATCTCTGAGAATGAGAGAGGAAGCAGGAGGCATGCTCTTTTGCAATCTTGAGGGAAGCTGGTGTGAGACCGTAGGATATTGACTGGGGCTCCTCAGATATTGCCTGGGGCCGCAGGTTAAGGATCGGACACCCTCCCTGGCCATCAGCCCCTGTAAAACCGGAACTGCAGCTTCGGGACTTTCATTAGAGGCCAAAAGGATGGGCTCTGAGTCACAGTCCTGGCCTGGGTGGAGATGTGTTGCCTTAAGAGTCATTAATAGATAACTGTCTAAATCCTGCAAGATCCTTATCTAGCAGAGGGCTTAGTGATAGAGGAGGAGGCTAGGATTGTCCTTTCCTGGAAGGGTGGCTGCAGATGGACCAGTCACTCACCTGAACAGGAAGCCAGCGTGGTGGGTTCTGGGAGCTTTAGGAATTCACAGAGCCCTTCTGAAGTGTGGATTACTACTGGTAGGTAGTGCTTGGCCTCCTGTCCTGGAGATGGGTGTCTTGGCTGCTTGGCCCCGACTACTCCCATCAAGGGAGAACATTCTCCACCTTGCGATAAACCTGCCTCTTTCCACACTCTGCTTGAATTCTTTCAACAGCATTCACAAGAACTGGAGATCAAGCATGGAGTTCAGTCTTGGATCCCAATCCCGGCGACAGTACTCAGTGAGGGACGAGAGATACGGGACAATGTCTGCAGACCCCCGCTCCATTTTGCTTATTTTATTTTCTCATTTTTGTTTGTTTGAGGAAGGGCCTCACTACGTAGCCTGGGCTGTCTTGGAGCTCCTTGTGTAGACCGAGGTGACCTCGAATTCACAGAGATCCACTTGCCACTGCCTCGAGTAATGCTGGGATTGAAGGCGTGTGCCACCATGCTGTGCCTCATGCCTTCATTTTATCATCCCTTTTCTTTAGGTCACATTCCTGCTTAATTCTTCAGTGTGTTGATCCCTCAGAATATTGCCAACCTGGCTGAACTCAGGACCTGAGAGTCTGAAGATGCAGAAATAAGAGTGAGGAAATAGCCGGGCGGTGGTGGCGCACGCCTTTAATCCCAGCATCTGGGAGGCAGAGGTAGGTGGATCTCTGTGAGTTCGAGGCCAGCCTGGTCTACAAGAGCTAGTTCCAGGACAAGATTCAAAGCCACAGAGAAACCCTGTCTCGAAAAACTAGAAAAGAAAAAAGAGAGAGAGAAAGAAAAAAAAAGTAAGGAAATAGCTGAAGGTCAGCTCCCACAATGCCCTGCTCCAGAATGCCCTCACCAAGGTCTCTGGGCATTGCGCTAACCTTCAGCCACTTTGGATTCCAGGAACAGCAGAACTCATAGACATGTCAGCCTCCAACCCACTTCTTCCTCTGTGGCATCCCAAAGCTCCCATCAGTGCCTCAGGAGAGAAGCCCAGGGTCACCAAACCCCTTTGACTCTTTTTTCCCAGACATTGACATTGACTGTCTATGTCTTTGTCCATGCCTCTTTTTTTTTTTTTTTTTTGGTTTTTCGAGACAGGGTTTCTCTGTGGCTTTGGAGCCTGTCCTGGAACTAGCTCTTGTAGCCCAGGCTGGTCTCGAACTCACAAAGATCCGCCTGCTTCTGCCTCCCGAGTGCTGGGATTAAAGGCGTGCGCCACCACCGCCCGGCTTTCCATGCCTCTTTCTAATTGGCATGTTGAGACAGGTAGCCAAACCGATCCCTAATTCACCCCAGCTTTATCCCAAAACTCCACTAACAACCATCACATCTTCTTCCCACCTCCCCTGTGACAAACAGGTGACCTTCTTGTGTCCTGAGCTTTTGTCCAGAGGGCAGTGATGGAGACCAGCCTGGGAGGGAAGCCAGCATTCAATTCAATTTGGCACCATGCTTCTGTCCATGACCTGCAAGACACTGGGGACACCTGGCCACCGTCTGGAGGTGGCAGGAGGGATGAGATGCCTCAGGCTGCTCTGAGGGAAGGCAACTCTATCTGGCTCCTCAGCAAGAAGACGGAACCATTCTCTCCCTCCCCCTTTCTCTCTCCCTCCCTCCCTTCTTCTCTGTCTCCATTCTCACTTCTAGGATAACACAAGGAGACCTTAAAATTAAAATCTTAGCCAGGCAGTGATGGTATATGCCTTTAATCTCAGCACTTGGGAGACAGAGCCAGGCAGATCTCTGTGAATCTGAGGCCAGCCTGGTCTACAGAGCAAGTTCCAGGACAGCAGACTCCAAAGCTACAGAGAAACCCTGTCTCGAAAAATCAAAAAAAAAAAACCCGAAACCTACAACTCCTACTGGGCGGTAGTGGTTCAAGCCCTTTACAGCATTTGGGAGGCAGAGGCAGGCAGATCTCACTGAATTTGAAGTCAGCCTGGTCTACAAAGTGAGTTACAGGACAGCCAGGACTGCTACACAGAGAAACCCAGTCTCAAAAAAAAAAAAAAAAAAAAAAACCCCAAAAACAAAAGAAACTTAAAAAAACACTACAACTCCCAGGATTCTTTGCATAATAGGTGGGGCCTCACAAGAAGATTAAGTAGGGTTAATCTATACTGCTTGTTGGTTTAGTGAGCCCAGCTGAGGTCCTAAAACCTCAACTGCAGGGACAAGTGTCTCCCTGTCTGCCATCCTCAAGTCTGCTGCACCTTGTTGTGCTAACAGAGAACTGGACCCTGCACCAAAGGGAAAGCCAGAAGTCCCTGGAGTTTGACTTCCTCCCAGCCTCTTCCCACTAGCCAGGGTCTGAGTGGGTGGCACAATGGGTCAGTCTGTGTCTTCTGTGGTATGACATGGTGAGCTGCCACACACAAATCAGGAAGGAGCTGAGTTCAAGACCCCACATGCCTTCTCCTTCCTTTTCCTCAATCTCCTGAGAGTAGCACCAGGCAGGGGAGATCATTCATTCAGCTGCCAGAGGTCAGCTGCTGGGCCCCACTGGTAGAAGGAAAGACCCGTTTCCAGCATGCTGTCCTCTGACCCCCACACGTGTTCTGTGAGATGCACTTGCCCCCACCCAATCAATAAATAAATGTGACATCAACATTTTCTTAGGTGAATGTTATCTTGCTTCTCTTGATAGAGGTGAAGCACTTTTTCAGATCTCTGGAGAAGCGGAGAGCTCTGAGGAAGGTGTCAGTCATGGCCCTTCCCTTCTATGGCCTTCTGCAACACACCCTGGTGGCCCAGTCCACGCCCACAGAATTCTCCAAAGCTGCCACTATGGTCTCATCCTCAGCACAGCTTGGAGAGCTAGCTAGGTCCTAGTCTTATACAGACCTGGGCTGCCAGTAGCTAACTAGCTGTGAGCCTTTGGAGTAGGCTTTGACTTCTCTCAGACTCAGTTTCCTCCTCTGGGAATTGAGGGTAAGGAAGCTAGCTCTTCCATCATTTCAGCTTCACAGCGGCTCCTGCTGAGCATGCCCAGTCCTGGGGTTGGATTACTGTGACCCTCTGGCCACACCTAGCATCTGGGGACCAGGGCTGGGCAAGCTTCCAAGCAAGCAAGGCTTAAAGAAGCCAGGAGGAAGTGTTCTGGCAGGAGAGGCACCCCAAAATGACTACATTTTGCTGCCATCATTATAGACCATCTCTAATGATGGCAGCTCAGATCAGCTGTGCTCAGTAAGCCCTCAGAGGCCGGAGGAACAACCCAGTCATAGCTTATCATAGTGACAAGACACAGACTAAACTCAGCAAGATTAAAGACAAGGGTCAGAGTCCGGGAGACGTGGACCAGGACTCCCAAAGGAATCTCCTATGTGGAGTTCACAAAGCAAATTACTGACAACAGGAAGATACCCCAAACTTTGGCATCTACAGTGCTTATTGAGGGTCAGACATGTGAACTACTCCAGAGGCCCAGCTCAAATACAAGGCTGGAAACCCCACAGCATTTATTCTGGGGCTGGAGGTTATCTCCCAGGAGCCTAGCAAGGGGCATGCCTTCCTTAGGGGTGACGAGGTTTGAACAACACAGATCTAACAAGTCTGCACCTTTGCTACACCACCCACAGTGACATTTCACTCACTAATGGCATTCAGTCACTCAATGGCATTCATCCAGAATGGGTCAGAAGAAGGCCTGAAGGCCCCAGGTCGCCCTGCCCACACCCACTTTCCCCGCTTCCTCCTCCAGGTTCTTTGTGATCTGGGCTTCTCATCCACAGTGAGGGGCGTGGCCTCAGGGATGGATTTTCACGGCATGGGAGTTGTGAATGTGGGGAGGGGGTTCCGAAGCCTGGCTTTCAAGCCCTAGCCCCTAGGCTGCCTTGAGAAGATATCTTCTCTGACAGATTTAGATGAATCCCCTTATCCAAGAGCTCAGGTCACCTGCTTCAGCCTGGCCAGATCCGATTACTTGCTGTGACCCCAAAATTCACTCATGCACACCCGCCAATAATCAGTCCCAGCAGGGATGGTGAGGATGGGGGGAAGTGGGGGAGTTGTGGGGGTGAATTTGGGAACAGCTCTGCTTCTGTGCAGAAGTGAGTGAGACAGAGTTGTCATCTCAGGACATCCCCCTGCCCTGCTCCAGATCTGGGTCACCTTAAACTGATTTTAATGGTCTAGAAAGATAAAAGCTGAGGACACTTAAAGAATTAGAGTTGCTGGCAAGCTCCAAGACAGCTCAGGAGCTACTGGCGAGGTGGCCCTTTGGAAGGCCGTGTTCATCTTTTGTTGCCTTTTAGTGGTTTTATCTTTGGGTGCTGGGAATGGAGCCCAGGGCCTCCCACATGCTGGGCAAGCACTGTATGCTCCCAGCCACTGAGCAGTTTTCTTTAACTTTTAGTTGGCATGTGCTTTTATCTGCATGCTTGTGTATGTCTCGTGTGTGTGTGTGTGTGTGTGTGTGTGTGTGTGTGTGTGTGTGTGTGTGTGTGAGAGAGAGAGAGAGAGAGAGAGAGAGAGAGAGAGAGAGCTAACTGGCCAGAGAGTTCTCAGGAGTCACCTATCTCTGCCCCTCAGTTCTGGGATTACGGGAATGCATGACCATGTACCATGTCTGACTTCTTNTCCCAGCCACTGAGCAGTTTTCTTTAACTTTTAGTTGGCATGTGCTTTTATCTGCATGCTTGTGTGTATGTCTCGTGTGTGTGTGTGTGTGTGTGTGTGTGTGTGTGTGTGTGTGTGTGTGTGTGTGTGTGAGAGAGAGAGAGAGAGAGAGATTTCAACTAGGCTAACTGGCCAGAGAGTTCTCAGGAGTCACCTATCTCTGCCCCTCAGTTCTGGGATTACGGGAATGCATGACCATGTACCATGTCTGACTTCTTTATGTAGGTGCTAGGGATTCAAACTCAAGTCCTTATGCCTTCAGAGCAATTGATTTTGCCCACTGAGTCTTCTCTCCAGGCTCTAGCATGTTTGTCTTGTCCTCCTTATCTTTCAGCCTCTTGCCTAAGACCCTTCCTTCCAGTCATGTGTCATTGCCACCAGCACCTGTCTTTTAGGGCTCCCTTCTACCCTGAGCTTCCAGGTTGGATGGTCTCCTAGCAGCTCCCTTCCTTGACACCCACGTTGGCTCTCAGCCCTCACTGCTGAGGTGCTGCCTGCTGCACCCAGACGTTGTGAAGGCTGTGGTAGGTATGAGCTCACTCTCTCTGCATCCATTCTAGGAAATCCATTTGGGGAATTCAGCCATGGGTGCTGTCATAGTGAGCAGGAGGACATATGACAGACTTGGATAGACCTGAACTCAAATCCCACTTCTGCTATGTTCAGGCTGTGTGACTTGGGCAAGTGACTTAACCTCTCTGTGCCCTGGCCTGGTGCAGAGACCTTGTGTTATACAACTCTGAGAGGCACAAAGACTGACAGAAAGTTGCCTGTATCCTGCAAGGTGAGGTCTTCTCAGGTCAGGGTTCTCTAGAGGAACTGAACAGAGAATGAGTCTATGTAGACATATATTTATAAAGGGATTTATACGAATGGCTTATGGGGCTATGGTCTGGCTAGACCAACAGTGGCTGACCCTAAGATCAACACTCCGGTAGTGGTTCAGCCCAGGAGTCTAGGTGTCTCCGTTGGTCTTCCATGTATGTTGGAAGTTGCCTCAAACACCAGTGAACGGATGTCTCCAGCAGAACAGATGGACGTGCCAGCAAGAGCGAGGGCAAGCAGGCAAAGAGCAAAAGCTTCCTTCTTCCCCATCCTTCATGTGGGCTGCCACCAGGAAGTGGGACCCAGATTTAGGGTGGCTCTTCCTACCTCAAAAGACCTGATCAAGAATAATCCTTCAACAGGGCAGTGGTGGCACACACCTTTAATCCCAGCACTCGGGAAGCAGAGGCAGGAAGATCTCTGTGAGTTCGAGGCCAGTCTGGTCTACAAGAGCTAGTTCCAGGACAGGCTCCAAAGCTACAGAGAAACCCTGTCTCGAAAAAAATAAGAAAGAAAGAATAAAAGAAAAAAGAAAAAGAAAGAATAATCCTTCACAGTTGTGCCCAGCTGTTTGGGTTTTAGTCGGTTCCAGGTGTGGTCAAATTGACAGTCAAGATTACCTATCACAGGCCCCCCAAAGCATGGCTTCCTGGAGCACTGTCATTGTGGTCCAGTGTGGCAGGTGTTGAGATCAACACGGTAAATTTTAAGGTCAGGTCAGAGTGGTGCCTGTAACATGACGTGAGTCGCGCTGAGGTCTCGGGCCTGTGACAGCTTGAATGTTCTCTGCTCTCCACAGGCTCATCTCCACATGACCTCGGTACCCTTGTCATGCTCCCCTCCCTGGAGTTCTGTCCTCCAGCCTGCCTACATCTAAAGCTGGCTTCTTCTTATCCCCACCTCACACTGGAGCCGCCCATGCACCCACCCACAATCTCATCTTGTCAGATTTCCTCCCCAAAGCCCAACACCATCTCGTGTCTGCGCATGACAAGCTGCCCCACACACGCAGAAGTCAGCGGAAAATTAGCCGGTGTTGGTTCTCTCTTTCCACCTCGGGGGCTCTGGGAATCAAACTTGGGCCATTGGGTTTGGCCACAAGTGCCTTTCCCTGCTGATGAGTCTTGCTCTTCTCTCCTTGGTTGTTCATCTGTGTGGAATGTTGCTCCTGTTAGCAGTTCAGCTCCAACCCAACTCTGCTTTGCAAGGAGCCCCGGGACCTGGGACTCACCTGGGACAACTCTCTCTCTCCTTCAGTCACATTCAGTCGTACATCCCTTCGCTCATTCATTGCCTAATGCGACTCAGGGAGCACCAGAGGCAGAGGGTCACGGAGACATCTGGTCTCACTGGGCTCTAGCTCAGCCTCCTCCATGACCCAGCTTTGCCCTTCTCTATTTCTCTAGCCTTAAAGATGGAAACTATGACACCCACGTGACAGACACTCTATGAGACCTAAGGAGGCCACCAGACAGCCTGGTTAGTAGTGACTCAAGCACCCCTTGGCAAGGGGTGACCACCAGACCATCAGACAGCGCGGGCACAGCTTCAGAACAGCTGGATATCTGTGTGAGTGGAGGCTGGAAAACAAGTAGGCTGAGGAGGGGACCCTAAGGTCAGCGAGTGACCCACTTGGACACAGGAACAAGAGAAAAGAAAAAATTAACAAGCCAGGGAAGCTTCACAAAATAGCAAGGGACAACTCCAGGGGCTAAAGGCACCATCCAGAATGCAGAAGCAGGAAGGCAGATACTGCCACCTTCCAACTAATCAGAGCCTGTCCCCCTCCTGTCTCCTCTGTGCCCATTGGCACAGGGCCACAGAGAGATCTGGTGGATACAAAGACTTTAGGTCCTTCCTAAAGTGGCAGATTCTGTCCAGAGACAGGAAGAGAAAACTTGTTTCTGGGTGTGTCCTCATGGGATGTGCTGTTAATTAGAAGAGTTTATTTTCAGACAGGTACTCCCTGTGTAGTCAGATCAGCCTAGGCTACAGAAGGCCCTGACCACACACACACACACACACACACACACACACACACACACAAACACATGAAGGGATGAGGGGGAGGGAGTCCTTCAGAAGACCTGGGTTTGGTTCTCAGAACTGACATAGAGGATCATAATGGCATAATGGCCTGGAGCTCTAGCTGGTGCCCTCTTCTGGCCTCTGGTGGTACTGTGGCCACACAACGCAGCATACACACACACACACACACACACACACAAATCGTGAAACAAAAACAAAAAATAGTTCCCAGGTAAGCAGTGATGGTGCACACCTTTAATCCCAGCATTTGGAGGCAGAGGCAAGTGAATCTCTGAGTTCAAGGCCAGCCTGATCTACAGAGTAAGTTCCAGGACAACCAGGAAACAGAGAAACTCTTCTCAAAAACAAAAACAAACAATTAATTAATAAAAAACAGTCTTCAAACTTCTTTGAGTCCCACTGTCCTTAGAGTAATTCTCCCCCATGGTAGCCCTGCCCGACTGCCCCATCTATGAAGTGCCATGGCCCAAGCAGCCTCAGAGAGTTGCTGACCTAACAGATTGGCATCTGCCTGGAAAGACACACTAAGAGGAGACATCAGGAAAGAGGGCATGTGCCTACTGGGCACTGCACAGGTCCTCACATACCAGAATCCGATCATATGCCGCCTCATGTCCTGTGCTACACTGGGCTTGGGGTGGTCATCGCTGTCTATTCCTGGAAGTGATGTCAGGGAGGAGGAAGCGCGCTGTGGTGCTACAGCTGAATGAACCACGCTGACAGTTGGAAAGAGATGCCAGTTGCCAATGCATTTCTCCCAAGATGTTGGGGCATGGTTGTATCTGCGGCTGGGCAGTTCAGAAGAGCCTGGAGGTCCTGAGCTGAGGCACCTGGGTAAGACCAACCTCACGTTCTTCAAGGTCACCTCTGGGAGTTCCAGGTCTGAAGAGGCGACCTACCTGTCTGGCCTCCTAATAGCATTTTCAGTGACTGCTGGCATGCCCTGTGACCTGGCTGCTCAGAAATGGCTCAACCCCTTGAGCATGTGGGCCAGAGGCTTGTGGAGAAACTACAATTAATTTCTTTTCTTTTTTCTTATTTTCTCTTTTGAGTTAGGGTCTCACTATGCAGCTCTGGCTGTCCTCAAACTCACTCTGTAGACCAGGCTGTCCTCGAACTCACAGAAATCCACCGACCTCTGCCTCCTGGGTGCTGGGATTAAAGGCATGTGCCACCACACCTGGCTCATACTCAGTTTCTGATGTGTCCAACTTCTGAGCATTTAGCCCCGTGCCCAGTTCTCTTCCAGGCCGGCAGGCAGGCAGGAGATTCTGAGACAGGAAGAACTAACAGAGCTAAGCCCCTTTATCCTCCATCCCCACAGACAATGAAATCTGAGGCAGCAGCCAGGCACGGTAGATAGCTAGGGGGAGTGTGCATGCCTGGAATCCCAGCCCTGAGGATCATGAACTAGAGGCAGCCTGAGCCTTATAATGAAACCCTGTCTCAAAAAAGTGAAGAGCAGAGATCTGCGGGTGTGGCTCAGTTGGTAGAGTGTTTGCCTAGCAAGCATGAGCTGAGTTCCATTCCCCAGTACCATGTGTGTAGTAGTGTGTACCTGGTGTGGTAGTGCTTGCCTGTAATTCCATCACTTAGGAGGTATAGGCAGGAGAATCAGAAAGTCAAGGTCATCCTCAGCTACTGGGCCAGCCTGGGCTATGTGAAATGCTCTCTCTCTCTCTCTCTCTCTCTCTCTCTCTCTCTCTCTCTCTCTCAAAAAAAAAAAAAAGAAAAAAGAAATCAGAAAGTGATGCCACCCCCCAGGCCCATCTTTCTTCAAACTCAAATTTGCTGCTTTAACTACTGTTTCTAAATACTTTCAACACACACAGCTGTTTGAATCTGCAGCCATGGAACAGCAAACCCACCCAGCCTGCCTTGCCAACCCAATGGCAGACATTAACAATCCATACTGAGCTCATTCATCTGAGATGTGGCCTCAGAACTCCCCACCTGCCGCCCCAAAGCCGCCACTGCTCATCACCTATTGGAGGGGACGAGGAATTTTCCTTCCCTGTTTTAGAACTTTCCACAAGACCATCTTCTCTGTGCCCACAGCTGTCATCAAAAGGCCCTACTCTTGCAAGGACACATCTCCCCACATCCTGTTATAAAGAAACCACAGAGGCTCTGTGTTTGTAGAAGAAGGCAGGTAACTGCTCTGGCACTCTCCTTGGTCGGCTCAGGAAGTCCTGTTGTTACAAAGGGGAGAGCCAATAGACCTGTGTGGGGAGCAGCCCATCACTTATGTTAGGAACCTCTCCAAGCCCGCTCTTACTCAGAAGAAATCTGCACTTAGCATTAAGGCCTGGCACAAACCAACTCCAGTTTTGGCAGAACAGAGAAGCCCAGTAGCTGTTTGTGCAAATGAGCTTGTTGTCCTGCCCTCCATTCCTCTTCCTCCTCCTCCTCCCTCCCCCTTCCCCTCTCCTCTTCCTCCTCTTCCTCTGCTCCTCCTGCAACCCTTTGCCCCTCTTCTCCTTTCCTGGACTGCCTCCCCCTTCTGCCCTCCTCCCTCCCTTCTCCCTCCTCCTCCCACCCTTAGAGCCAAGCTCAAGCCCAGACAGCAAGTCAGTGACTATGAAATCACAGGCAATTTCTAGGCCACCAGATGTGCAACATATTTAGACTGAAGCAGCTGGATAATGGAACAGCTTCCTGGTCCCCTCCCCCAGACATCCCCTGCCGGATGTCCTCTGTCTGCTTGAGGACACACGTGTACACTCTTAGCTCTCTGAGACCGGGTGCCGAGCCCTGGTTCCATCAAGCCCCAAGCAGCATCCTTTAATAGCTCCAGTTGGAATTTTGCCCCTGAACTCTCCCACCCACTCCCCTCCTCCCCAGTCCAGCTAAGAAGCCTGGTGCTGATGAAGCAGCTTGGCCACCTTCCCCTGCTGTCCTGAGACCTTCACATGACTTCGAGAGATGCTGGGAAAGAGGACATGAAATGAGAAAGGAGACTCAGAGGAGACAAAGGCTGCTGGGAAACCCAGCCATAGCCCTGACCCCATTGTAAAACAGAAGAGGTTCCAAGTTCATCAGATCCAAAACCCTCCCTAGACCAATTCCCAGTGCTAGGGCCAAGCAAACCAGAAAGACCTACAGATGGGGCAGGGCAGGGTACTGGGCTCCACCAGCAACTCCGGGACAGGTGGACAACACTGACCTCACACCCCTCCAGGGATCTTTGAAGCTGTGTAACTGTGTGACCTTGGCTGGTGACAAATGACTCAGTGGGTAGAGGCACTTGCCACTATGCCTGAGAACCTGGGTTTGATAGAAGGCAAGAACTGATTCTCACGATTGGTCCCACATATGAACCATTGCATGCATTTGTGTGTGTGTGCATGCACACACTTAATAATAATAATACATAATGCAACAATAATAACAAAATCAGAAGCAACTGTGTTACCTCAGGTAAGTTGCTGTCCCTCTCTGTGGCCAGTGCCCATCCTCTGCGAGTGACTGTGAAGGTTAGAGGGACAGCAAACACTCAGCACAGTGTCTGTGGTGCTGTCATCCCTGCAGTAAGGATCATATCCATCTTCGCGTAAACCAAGGCCTGGAGAAAGCAGGATCTGGCTGCCTGAGTTCTTACTAGTCTCCGGAATAGGTTCCCACTGCCTTACCCATGGCCCAACAGCAGTGACAATGGCCATAACATTAGTCTCCCAGCCGGGTGGTGGTGGCGCACGCCTTTAATCCCAGCACTCGGGAGGCAGAGGCAGGCAGATCTCTGAGTTCGAGGCCAGCCTGGTCTACAAGAGCTAGTCCCTGAACAGGCACCAAAAACTACAAAGAAACCCTGTCTCGAAAATTAAAAAAAAAAATTAGTCTTCCAGACACTGAGCAATTGTCATGCATCAGACTTATCCCAGTACCCTGTTCCTGTCTGCAGGGTACTCAGGACATCCCTGTGACATGAGTGCCATTATTATCCCATTTTACAGATGAGGCCACAGAGGCCCAGAGAGGCTAGGGGGTTTTGCAAAGTCACACAGATGGCAGATGGCAGGGCTAGAGTGCCAGCACAGGTAGGTGACACCAGAATCCATGTGGGGACCCCACCCTCATCTTGTTTGCTGCTGAAATTTGGAAGGATGTGCCTAAAGCATGGCTGCTCTCATTTGCTAGTTTCTTTCTCTTTGCTTTCACCTACACATGCAAAACATCAAGAGGTCTTGAATGGAAAAACATTGCTGGCGTCAGAGATAAAATTGGATTGCTTTGATCTTGCCCACACTTGCCATTGTGAATTACGTGGTGAGGGTTCTCATCGGCCAGTTCCCAACGGCCAGTTTCTAGATCCTTCTACAGCCCTCGAGGCTTCAGAAACAGTAGGGAGAGTAGGTAAGGTAGCTTGGACATGGCCTCATTTTCTGCTGTGAGGGTTTTTGGTTTTGTTTTGTTTTGGTGGTTTTTTTTGGGGGGGGGGTTCTTTTTTTCTTTGTTTTGTTTTACACTAGGTCTCACGTAAGCCAGGCTGTCCTTGAACTTACTGTGTAGCTAAGGATGAACTCCGCTTTCTGAGTCCTCTGCTGACCTCCAGAGTGCAGGAATAGCAGACATACAACACCGCTCCTGGTTGAGTCTCCTAAGTTGCTCCCAGGGCCTCATGCAGGCTTGGCAACCACTTTACCAACTTGAGCTACATCCCCAGTCCTGTTGGATTTTTGTTCATTTATATGAATCTGTGTGCGCCCATCTGGAGGGCCGATGCCCAACTGGTGCTCTCTGAGGACTCTTGGCTAGCCTGGACGACTTGGAATGGTCAAGCCTGGGGTGGGGGTGGGGTTTCCGTGAAGTGGAAAGGCCTGCGTGTACCAGCTTCACAGCCTTGCATATTTATGTTTGAGATGCAACACGTCTCCCAGAAGCCCCCAGGCCTTCCATACCAGCACTAAGAGAACCCAGAGTTTCTCTCTGTCACTGCGGTGAGGCGAGGATGCCTAGACTGTTCTGTAAACTGGGAGACTGGCAGAGGAGAAAGAGAGACAGCGGCTAGGGAAGAAGTTAACAAAAGAACGCTGTGAATCCAGGTCCACTTCCAGCACTGGGACCAGAGGCAGAAGGATTACTATGAGTTCAAGGCCAGCCTGGGCCACAGCAGAGTGAAATCCTGTCAAAACAAAACAAAAAAAAAAAAAACAATAATAATAAAAGGTACCGTGGTTTGTAAAAGTGACACAGGCCATGCCCACATATTAAAGGCTTATTCACTAGGCTCTGAAACCACTGGGAGCTAGTGGGCCCTTTAAGAGGTGGAGCCTAACCAGGGAGTTGGTGGTGCCTTTAATCCCAGCACCTGGGAAGCAGAAGCAGAAGGATCTCTGTGACTTCAAAGCCAGTCTGGTCTACAGAGCAAGTTTCAGGACATCCAGAGCAACATAGTGAGACCCTGTCTTGAAAAACCAAAAATAAAGGAGGCGGGGGTGGAACCTAGAGGGAGGAAGTTAGCTCACTGGGGGCTCGTACTTGAGAGGATACTGGGAAGCCTGTCATTCTGTCCTTGTGTCCCCCCCCTTTCTTCCCTCTCCATCTCACTTCCCAGCCACATTCTCCCACCTTAACCGAGAACCAGCAGCCATCGAGTCGACAACTAAGTCAAAACAAACTTCTTCTTTGTAAATTAATCGTCGGGTGTTTTGCTGCAGTTTGGAAAGCTAACACTAAAGGCAGATTTGGTCAAATGTGTTACCGCTACAGGTCGCTTCAGCTCAGAAAACACCAGGACAGTGCAGCTGGAGACACAGCTCCCGTCACTCACTGGGGGAAGAAGGTACTCTCTTTTCTTTGCTGAGCAATCACGCTTATCCTCCTGCCTCCACCTCCTGAATCCTGGGATGCCAAGTGTGTACAAGGCCAGATTTATGCAGTGCTGGGAATGGAGGCCAGGACTAAACCGAACACGCTAGGTGAGCCCAGTAACAGCTGAGCCACATCACCGGCACCCGGTACTGACTTTCTTTAAATGCTTATTCTGGTGGGTTTTGCTTGTTTGGTTTTGGTTTTTCAAGACAGGGTTTCTCTGTAGCTTTTTGGAGCCTGTCCTGAAACTCGCTCTGTAGACCAGGCTGGCCTCAAACTCACAGAGATCCCCCTGCCTCTGTCTCCCGAGTGCTGGGATTAAAGGTGTGCGCCACCACCGCCTGCTTAAATAATGGTTCTGAAGCCAGGTCTTGGGAGCACCGGGGAGGGCGGGGCGGGAACAAGCAAGTCGGACATGAAGGCATTTGACTATAATCCGAGCTGCATAGTGAAGTCTGAGCTAGCCTGAGCTACTTGACATCCTGTCCCAAAAAGCAAAAATAAATAAATAAGTAAATAAAAATGAGACTGACCCAGAGACACCATTTATGCTGAGCAAGGGTTTTGTTCATTGTGGCCTTATCCATGGCAGGGCTTTCAGCCCAGAGCAGCCCTGCCCCATTCCTGCCAGGCACCTTCATGAAGCAACTGGGCCTTTATTTCCTCACAGATGATTAAAAAAAAAAATTAGCAGGTGACAGCAGACCTGAGTAACAATGTTCAGAAATAATTTTCTGATGGAAGCAGGGGTGGGCGGCTGGACAAACGCTCGGGAGAGAAGTCAGCACCTGCCTTCGAGCTCAGCCACCATGTGAATTTGACCCTGTGTCTCCAACTAGCACCCCATCTTTTCTTCAAAGAACCCAGGCTTTGCCTTAGGACACCATCCCAATATTGTTCCACTTACTTGGTCCTGGATGTGCTAATTGTACTTCCAGAGACTCAGGCTGCCCAACCAGAGCATCCCATGACTCTAGCCACTGTGACTCCAATACCACATGGACCACTGAGCACCAAGACCCCAAAATTTTTATTTTATTTATTTATTTTTGTTTTCCTGAGACAAAGTTTCTCTGTATAACAGTCCTGGCTGTCCTGGAATTCTCTCTGTAGACCAGGCTGGCCTCGAACTCACAGAAATCCACCTGTCTCTGTTTCCCGAGTGCTGGGATTAAAGGTGTGCACCACCACTACATAATCAGGGCCAAAAAGTTTGCTTCTGTTGTTGAATGGATGAAGCTGCCACCTTCTCACCCAGCTTTTGGGTATCAGAGTGGAAGGATGAGGGAGAGGCTTGCATCAGGCTCCCCACCCATAGGGCAAGGTGTGACTGAGGAAACTGGATTGACACGAAGCCAAGATGAACTGAGTGATGGGGAGGGCAAGAGACAGAGATCAGCCCTGAGTGCATTCTCGGATCTGCTAGATCAAGCCGTACCTGAATTTGGTTATTTTAAATCATTCATTCACTCTTTTGTTTGTGTCTGTTTAGTTTGGGTTTTTGAGACAATGTCTAACTGACCTAGGCTAGCTAGAGCTCACTGTGTAGAGCAGGCTGGCCTCAAACTCCCACGGTCGTCTAGTCTTTTGTCTTTCCCAGTGCTGGGATTAAAAGTGTGAACCATTCTGGCCGCCTGCACTTATGCCCTTTTCCTCATACAAGTTGCCTGGGTTTTCTGGTTCTTGCAAACAGCAGGGAAGTGTTCTGTTCTCCAGCTGCCATTGTGCCATAGCCTAGCATCATCTGTGGCTCCCTCCCTCCTCAGAGTTAGTCTGTGTCCCCTGCTTCCTTCAGCTGTGACATAAAAAGATTATCTTCCCCATGAAGGGTGTGTGGGGGAAGGGTCTGTTTTACTCATTGCTCCAGTCCTGTTTGACATGGTGCTCAATAGGCACTTTTATTTTGTGGGTATTTGCATGTGTACATGATGTGTGTGTGCACACGCGTGTGCATGTGTGTGTGTGTGGAGTGTTCTTTCCATGTGTTCAGGCACACATGTGTCTTCCTACACTGCTTTCCACTCTGTCTACTAGGCAGGGCCTCTCTCTCTCTCTCTCTCTCTCTCTCTCTCTTTCTTGGAGTGAGAACATGGAGCTGGCCAGTTCAGCCGGTCTAGCTAGCCAGCTTGCCATGGGAATGTCCTGTGTCCCCTATTAAGGGATGGGGCCCAGCTTTTAATGAGTCCTGGGGATCAGAACATAGCCCCTGATGCTGGTGCGGCAGTGTATTATCTTCTGAGCCATCTCCCCAGCCCAAGGAGAGGTTTTTTCCGAGCAGACTGGTAGGGAACCCTGCCCTCGAACCTTGCCCCACTTTCCAGATAAGGAAAACACAGCCCAGCAGCTTGGTGTGAGCAGGGTGTGTTCACTAACAATCTGCTGTATATCTGAAACCCCAAGGTCCAAAGTCCATTGCTTTTTCCAAGTTCGCTCTATCATCCTAAGGCCTGACAGCATAGTCACCATGGCAACCATTACTTACTGACCTCTTACTGCTGACAGGCAAGTCCTCAGGACGCTGCATGAATCTCCTTGATAACTCCAGTTTCCCATGTTACCACCACAGATGGCGGCCATACAAAAGTTCAGAGAAGCCCAAGTCATAGAACTGGAGACCAGCAATTCCAGTGTGACTCTGAGAAACAGATGGCCAGCTATTCCCCCGTGTCTTCTTCTCCAGTGCTGGCCCACACTGCCGTCAGTACACACACTGAAAATAGTTATTTCCCTGCAACTGTCTTTCTTGTCTGGTGAACCCTGAAGGGAAATCTCACAAGAAGTTTCTAAAACACTTCACTGAAATTTTTTTTGTAAGTAATGTTTTTTGGTTTGTTTGTTTTTTGTTTTTGTTTTTCAAGACAGGGTTTCTCTGTGTAACAGCTCTGGCTGTCCTGGACCTTGCTCTGTAGACCAGGCTGGCTTTGAACTCACAAATATTTGCCTGTCTCTGCCTCCCTAGTGCTGGGATTAAGGGAGTGCACCATCCCCACCCCCTAGTAAATTATGTTTTAAGGACGGCTCTTCCTTCCTTGAATTAACGTTGTTGGAAGTGTCTGTGATGTCAAGAGCCGCAGCAGCCACCCTATGATTAAGAGGCAGCCAATGTCTAAGATAGTAAAACAGCTATAAAAGAGAGCTCCAGTCAGACATAGTGGCACCTACCTGTGAGGCTGATACTCAAGAGTCGCAACAGGAGGATGAATAGTTTGAAGCCAGTTGTGGCTACAGAGTGAGACCCTGAATCAAAAAACAAACAAACAAACAAAACAAAACAAAGATATTCTCAAAACTGTTAATTTCACTCCCTTTAAAAGTATGTCTCACAGATTCAGTGCAATACCCATCAAAATCCCAGCAAAATTCTTCAAAGATCTCGAAAGAATGGTACTCAACTTCATATGAAAAAGCAAAAAACTCAGGATAGCCAAAACAATCCCATACAATAAAAGAACTTCTGGAAGCATCACAATCCCTGACTTCAAACAGAGCTACAGTACTGAAAACAGCTTGGTACTGGCATAAGAACAGACAGGAGGACCAATGGAACCGAGTAGAAGACCCGGATATCAAGAAGACACCTGATTTTTGACAAGGAAGTGAAAGACCCCAGTGCCCAAGGGCCCTGGGTGCCTATCAGTGAATTGACCGCCGCCGAGACATCAAACACGAAAGCAATCTCTGGATGCAAAGGCAAGAGGTTGTATTTACATGGAGTCCATGGATGCCTCTGCTTTCAGGAGCAGAGAGCATGTCCTCTAGATTCCAGAACTGGTATTTATAACCCTAAAACAGCAG
>JAQHUG010000116.1:671968-685541 GCA_028555095.1 Dicrostonyx torquatus
GGTTTCTCTGTAGTTTTGGAGCCTTGTCCTGGAACTAGCTCTCGTAGACCAGGCTGGTCTCGAACTCACAAAGATCCACCTGCCTCTGCCTCCCGAGTGCTGGGATTAAAGGCGTGCGCCACCACCGCCCGGCTGGTTTGGGGTTTTTATTGTTGTTGTTTTGGTTTGGTTTTGGTTTTGGTTTTTTGAGACAGGGTTTCTCTGTAGCTTTGGAGCCTGTCCTGGAACTAGCTCTTGTAGACCAGGCTGGGCTCGAACTCACAGAGATCCTCCTGCCTCTGCCTCCCAAGTACTGGGATTAAAGGCGTGTGCCGCCACCGCCCAGTCTCAGCCCAGTTTTGAATTTTTTTAAAATTTATTTATACATATGGCCTTGTGCTTTTTGAGGGCAGGTGCCAGCCAAGGCTCCACACATTTAACTACAGTTGCCTGCCACAGTTGAAGGGATTAGAACTCTGGTCCTCTGCAAGAACAGTAGGGCTCTTGGCTACTGAGGCCCTAAATTAAACGTTTCTATGTGAAGCTGTGTCCTAATTCCCGTCCGTTCTTTCCACAGTGAGGGGGTCCAAGCCAGGCAAGAATGTCCAGCTACAGGAGAATGAAATCCGAGGACTCTGCTTGAAATCTCGGGAGATCTTCCTCAGTCAGCCTATCCTTCTAGAACTTGAAGCACCACTCAAAATATGTGGTGAGTATGGCACTACTAAGTGCGTCCCCCACTCAGCTGACCCTCAATCAGGCACCTTGATGGCCCTTCATGTTGAGTGAGATTGTAGTTGTTGAGGAAATATTCCAGCTTTGGAGTTTTTATTTTATTTTTTTTCAGCTTTGGAGTTTTAAAGTTGTTCTCTGAAGGATTATGGATCCTGTAGCAGGGGTGGGGTGGTGGCCTGGTCTAGTTGGGCTCACTCTGCTGTCGGCAGGTACAGGCCAGGCCAGCCTTTAAAACTGAGCAGTCTGGGTGGGATGGGTAAGCCATGTATGTTCAGAGTGAGGCGTTGATCTGGCTGCATTTAAAGATTGTGGCTGTGCTAGTGCATGGGCTGCTAGTGTTGTGAGGAGCTAGTGTCACTGGACACTCAGAGGGTGGCCTGGCACAGGACCCTGAAGCTAAGCCCAGATTTCACGGTGATCTAAGAGGGAACTGCAATCTGCAGTACTAGGCAGGAAACTTGCTGAGACAAGATACTCTCTACCACAAAATAAATTAATTAGTTGTATCTGTCGGGGGCGGGGGCTCTGGACATGGTCTGTTGGGCTAAATATGCTACAAGGTTGGGAATTAGTGTTGTCTGTGAACTTGTTAGGTCATTGTGATGTGTGATGGATGTTTAAGGGGCATTTCGCCAGGGTTTTGTCATTGAGCTGAGGGCTGCGCAGATGGCAACACTGAGTTCTCATCTCCAGGTGACATTCACGGGCAGTACTATGATTTGCTCCGGCTGTTTGAATACGGTGGCTTCCCGCCAGAAAGCAACTATTTGTTTCTCGGGGACTATGTGGACAGGGGCAAGCAGTCACTGGAGACGATCTGCCTCTTGCTGGCCTACAAAATCAAGTATCCGGAGAACTTTTTCCTTCTCAGAGGGAACCATGAGTGTGCCAGCATCAATAGAATCTACGGATTTTACGATGAATGTAAGTACTTTGTGAGTCTAAGAACAAGGGGCTTGAAAGTGGTGTGGTAGCAAAGATGTCACCAACTCCCTTGAGCTGGTGAGAATGGAGCTGCCCTTATCCTAGTCTTAGGGATTGCTGTCTGAATGTGGGTGCTGATGGGATTGGATGGAAAGAGCCCAGTGTGACACCCTTGGCATCCAGTGCAACCCCGAGAACCTGTCCAAATGACTTTGCTTAGGTCGGTTCTGTTGAGCATCTGTTGCTGGCATCACCGTGTTGAGGCCAGTGTGCGGAAGTGGGATCTTGTAGTGAAACAGTTTGTTTTTGAGATGTATGTTGTGTTCTTTTAGCACAGCTGTACTTAGGAAAGGGGCATTAACTTTTCTGAAATAATGCTTAATGGAGAAAGAAATGATTCAAAAACAACATTTTGTGGGGCTGGAGAGATGATGGCACAGCAGTTAAGAGCACTGTCTGCTCCTCCAGAGGATCCGGGTTCAATTCCCAGCATCTACATGGCAGCTCACAGCTGTCTGTAACTAGTTCCAGTGGATCCAACACCTCACATAGACATACATGCAGGCAAAACAACAATGCATGTAAAATAAATCAATATCACAGTTTCTCTGTGGCTTTGGAAAATAAATCATTAAACAGCTGTTTTGGTTTTTTAACTTTTAAATTGTGTGTTCAATGTGGAGGGGTACAGAAATGAAGGTCAGAGTTTGTGGGGTCGGCTGTTTCTACCTTTAATTCAGTTCCAGGGACTGAACTTGGGTTCCAGGCTTGCACAGTAAGCATTTTAACCCTGAGCCAACACATTGGTTCTCCATTTTATTTCAGAATAATGTTTTTTGCATTTTCTGGTCCATTTTGAATTTATCTCATTTTACTTTGAGTTTTTCTGAAATGTTCTTACTGAGTAGCCCGTGCTGGTCTCAGCCTTGTGTCTCCTGCTCCAGCTTCCTGGCTGTGAGGGCTTCAGATGCCCACCTCACACAGCTCTGGATTATCTAGTGAGACTACTTTGTGTTGATTATTGACAGAAATGATGCTTCCAAAGCCTTGAAAAGAATTGGTGAGAGGCAAAAAAGAAGCTGGATCTGGGTTTCACACAAACAAAATGTCTGGAGTTTTGAGCATTTGGCTGCAGTATCCTCTGCGCTGTTTCTACCAGGAGAGGGTTTTGGGCTTGAGTGACAGGTGCTTAAGGGAGTCTGGTGGCTTAGCACTTACTGATGTGGTACACACATACCGTGGTTTGTAGTATAGTCATATGGGTCTTCTCACTGCAGACACAGAACCTTTATCTAGCCCTCAGCAAAGGCAGTGAGTGGCTGCCCAGACACCAGGTTCAACAGAGAAAGGATACAAGACCACATGGATTTTGAAGTGGGGTCAGAGTCATCTGACCTCAGTTTCTGCTTGATCTTATTCCCATTAGCTGCTGGTAATTGGACATGTTAGCTGTGTTCCTTTCGGTTTCCAGGGTTATCTGTAGAATCTGTGGCCTCTCTAGGGATGGAGTGCAAGCCTGTACAGGGGAGGATCTGGGTGCTGGGTGGGGGCATGTAGTCTGTCTAGTTTGAAAGCCTGACTCAGAAAGGTTGTTGCTAGGCCCTGCTGTGACTCTCCAAGCAGTGAATCTAAGCCTTTAGATGTATTCATAAAAGGCACTTTGTTTTGTTTGGTTTACGAGGCTTCTTGATGCTAGCATGTTTCAGTTACATGAACAGTGGAGTGACCGTCTGCATTCTCACAGGCAAAAGAAGATACAACATTAAGCTGTGGAAAACGTTCACAGACTGTTTTAACTGCTTACCGATAGCAGCCATCGTGGATGAGAAGATATTCTGCTGTCATGGAGGTATGTGGCCACCTTCACCCAAGTAACTTCCATCCCTTCCGAAAGGTAGGCTGGGCAAGATGGTCTCTGCCAGGCCACTGTTGTACACACACTAGGACTTGTCCATGTGACATAGCCAGTGTCATTTGGGTCAATTGTGAGGGAAGACTGAAAATAGAGCATGTTTTTTAATAAAAAGCCAGCCTAGTACATCTGTTCAGATGTGTTTTCCTAGACCCTTTTGACTTTTGCTTTGCTCCATTGGCTATGCTGTGTGTGAGGTATACAGAGATTGAAAAGATGTGGGAGTTGGGGGTAATATTGGAAATTAAGCAGCTATCAAAAAACACAGATTATATTAAGGCAGCACAGGGTACATGAGTAACAAATGCGTCATGGCTGTTCATGTAGATGTAGAGGTCTGTGGACAGCAGAGGCTTTAGCGCTGCCTCACAGCCAAGCAATGTTCCTGGGCCCAGCCATTGCACGTGGTATGGTGGCACGAGGTGCGTCTGCTTTGCTGCCCTCTGTTGGGAGGGGTGTGGATTCAGAGTCATCAGCTGTTCTACAGTGTTCTGTGTTGAAGTGACTATCCCATCGTTCTGCACACCAGGAGAGTAAGTTTGTGCATATTTGGTGGCAGGTTTTTGTTGCTGCATTGTTTTCACTAAAACCAAGTAAACAAAAGAGCCATGGGCTTGACTGCAGTGTTGGCAGCACCAGCCTCTAGACAGGAGGGGCTGCCAGTGTGCTTAGAACAATTCTGCTTGCTTCACTGTTCTTTCCTGTTCTCTTTAATAGGTTTATCACCAGATCTTCAATCTATGGAGCAGATTCGGCGAATTATGAGACCAACTGATGTACCAGATCAAGGTCTTCTTTGTGATCTTTTGTGGTCTGACCCCGATAAAGATGTCTTAGGCTGGGGTGAAAATGACAGAGGAGTGTCCTTCACATTTGGTGCAGAAGTGGTTGCAAAATTTCTCCATAAGCATGATTTGGATCTTATATGTAGAGCCCATCAGGTATTGATTTTGAATTTTACATGTACACTTAGCATGTGTGTGAGCAGATTCTCCTTGTTGATTTTGGTGGGTAGGTATGGCTTGCCACACAGTGTGCCTCTGGGGAGAGCGGCAGGAGGCCAAGCTCAGTGGGGAAGAAGCGTGGCACAGCTCAGGCTCACAACCGCTCACACTGATGCTGTCTCTCTGCAGGTGGTTGAAGATGGGTATGAGTTTTTTGCAAAGAGGCAGTTAGTCACTCTGTTTTCTGCACCCAACTACTGTGGCGAGTTTGACAATGCAGGCGCCATGATGAGTGTGGATGAAACCCTCATGTGCTCTTTCCAGGTGAGACAGCAGCTCTTTTCATGAGCTTGTGGCTATGCTGACTTCCAGAAAAACAGTTGTCTCTTGTTTTTTTTTTTTCCCCAATAACCTGAGTTTGTCCCATGGGAGTATTGTGAGGACTCTTTTTTTCTAAAGGAAGGAAAAAAAATAACAGGGACCTTTTCCCAGTAAACAGTCTGTGTGGCCCTTGCTGGCCCAGAATTCCATATATAGACCAGGTTGGCCTCAGATCCACCTGCCTCTGCCTTCTTAGTGCTGAAGTTAAAGGTGTGCGCCACCTTATGGGGCTCCTTTGCCATAACATCTTCTCAGTTGTTGGCTGTTTCTCACATTTTCTCAGTGTAGTAGACTTGATGCATTTCAAGGTCATTCAGCTGTAAATGTTAGTGTAGCCATGGAAGTCCTGAGGCAGCCCTCAGCACCTCCCAGAGACTGCACACTCCAGTGCCTTCCACAGAACTCCAGAACTCCACAAGGCTATGGGAGCTCTCTAGACTTTTTTTTTTTTTTTTTACCCAAATGGGAACTTATTTTTTGCCAAGTCACATATTTTAGCTGTATGTTATAGCATGTCTCCACAAAAATGCTTATGTACTAAGTAGCTCCATCTGTGTGATGTGCTAGAGGGGTTTTCTGTGTTTGGGAGTGGGGCGGTGTTAGCATGAACTTCTGAATAGAAGATGTGAATAAGACCAAGGGCCTGAGTGCCTTTCCTAAGATGCCTGATGTCTTTTCTTATTTGCAGATTTTAAAGCCTGCAGAGAAAAAGAAGCCCAACGCCACGAGACCCGTTACACCGCCAAGGGGTATGATCACAAAGCAAGCAAAGAAATAGATGTCACTTGACACTGCCTAGTTGGGACTTGTAACATAGCGTACATAACCTTCATTTTTAAACTGTAATGTGTGCTGGTCAGCTTGCCCAGGTAGACCTGCCGGGCCCTCCTTCATTTTGGTTCCTGCTGGCACTTGCTGGTTATAGCAGTGAGTGAAATGCACTTCATTCAAGAAAGCGTTTTTGTTCCCTTTGCAGACAACTCTGATGATGGTATTAAGCTATGCACCTCAGCAGTTTATCCTGTCCAAGGGAGAAGTGTACCATTGACCTTTTTTTAATTTAGTATAAATCATGAATAATGTAAATGCTTGTTTTCTTTAGGATATAAAGAAAGCCCTAGGGTGCGTGAGTCTGTACATGTTATTGTCATAAATGCATTCTGTTGATACGAACCACTGTGAACAATTTTTTTTTTAAGTTTGTTTGAAAGGGACTGCTTTTCCTGTCTTGTCATGTACAAATAGTGTCTGCAGCATTGGCAGCAGGAGTGACCTGCCGCCCACACTGCCCAGACTGTCTGAAGCACACTCCCTCCCACTGCACACTTAATGACGATTAAAGCCATTCTTTTCAATGTTTGTGATTCCTTCCTAAAGCCAAAGTTTCTGTTGGACTGTATTGGCACGCCCTGGACATGAGGTGGCCAGGGCATCGAGGCTGCGTGCACAGGCTGCCTCCGTGGGGACTCAGAAGCAGGTTTTTACTTTAAATAGCAATAGTGATATAGTGCTGGGTAAGCTATTAATGATGGAAGTTAATGACAATTTGTACAATTCCCAGATAGTCTATTTACTGAGTGATCTTTTTACAGTTGGATCAGGCCTGAACCCGTCCATTCAGAAAGCTTCAAATTATAGAAACAACACTGTCCTATACGAGTGATCGATAGCGCTTTCTTTGGCTACATTCTTTATTCTGCGGTGATGCTGAGGCTTATAAATCAAAAGGAACTAACTTGCCGTCCACCCGTTTATACAGAACTCAAAGTATCTATGACTTTTTTAAACTACGACCTGTTAAAAATGAATCTGTTTCCACAGATCCCCGTGTCCAATGCCATGTGCTGAGAATGACTTCAGACTTATTAAATGCGAGCTTGTTAACCTGTTTGTGACTGTCTTTCTCACTGCAGCCCCTGTGAGTTCACCTCTGTCTTTCCTCATGCCGTCAGTTTGGGGGTGGGGTCTAGCTCTTTGCCGTGTAGCCTAGAAGAGGGAGGAGGGGCTGTCTGCAGAGCTCTGGCCTTAGTTTCTGACTGTCTCAAGCTCCACTTTCGTTCTTTGATCCCCCAGTTCTGGGGGAATGGTGGTTCTGCTGCTGCTGCTGTAGCTGTGGGGGAATGCTGTGTGTGTCAAGCCAGGTGCTCTGCTCCAAGCTGGGGACAACCTCTGGCCTCCCAAGTCTATGTGTGTTAGTGGGGGGGTGGGGCAAGACCAGAGATGGAGTCTTGGTCTGGCCTGAGAGCTGACCCTGGGTGCTTTTCTACTACTTCTCACCCCTTACACATTTGCTTTTTGAGCTTGAACCTAATGTACTGTAGACCTCTTCAGTGAGGAAGGGAAATGGGAGTCATTGATTAGGCCAGAGGCAGTTCAAGGGCATCAGCCTTGGCCTTCTGACCTAGGACCCTGAGCAGAGAAAATAAGTTGAAGTTAGTATAGGGTCTTATCCCTTTATCTGCATGCACCCTTGTAACCCTAAAGAGTCATGTTCAAGCTCTGGCTCTACAGCTGGGTGAGAAGCTTCAGGGCAGAGCCAGGGCCCTGGCTATACCATGGGTGAGGTGAATGACTGCCTGGCCTTTACTGTCCCAGTTGTGAGTTGGGCATCCCTGCTGAGTAATACCTACTGACAAGTATTCCATCGCAGCGGAGTAGCACAGAGGGAGGTGATGCTGCCCCTAGGTATTGAAGCTGTGAATGTCAAAGCCTCTGTTGAAACTGGTTTGGGCAGTCAGCCATACTGCTCTATACAATATGCCATAGTTGTACAAGTGGAGGCCAAGGCCAAGTGCTAATCCAGGAGGGAAGCAGAGCCCCCTGCATCCCAGTAGGGGCCAGCCCAGGCAGCTGAGACAAGTGTAGGGGATTGTAGATCCAGTGTAAAGTGACAGGTAGGGAAAAGGACAGGGAAGGAAAGCAGGGCTGGAGAATGACAGGTCCATATTGGGGTGCACAGCTGCCTGTAGCTCAGGCTTTAGGATTCCAGTGCCCTATACACAAAACGTACACCACATTTTTAAATTTTTAACTGAAAAAGGCTCTTTCAGAAAATTGTTTTTTGTCAGTGAGCCACCCGGTGGTTTGGGGGTGGGACTTGGAGGAACAGCTGAGTTCCTTTCTGCATGTCACGTGTGTGCTCTAGGTACACACCCGCCCAGACTAGCTTCCTGCCCCAGGCTGACAGAATAACCAGAATATTCCCTGACAGGATTAATTTAGAAAAATAATCCTGATTCCACACATAACAAGCACACAGGCAACATCAGCCAGAGTGACGGTAAAGACTCGAGGTCCAAGCCAGTGATGATGTGTTAGGGAAAACAGACAAAGCAAAAGTCAATTGCCAGCAGTTCCCAGGGAAGAAGGATGGACTGCAGACCGCCTCCTCGGCCTAAAGCGGAACTGGAAAAGAATGCTTCCTGAATTGCTGTCTCGTGCATACCTGACCACAGGTTCCTCCATCCCCTCAGAAGAGTATCCACAGGCTTGGTGTTTATATTGACTTCGGAGTAATTTCAAATATGGGTAGATGTTTTCCATGTTTTAAATTTTTGTCAGTTACATAAAGTACAAATGAGGGTTCTTAATAAAACCTTAAACAATTTGATGGTCAAAAAGTCAGAATTGCTAGGGTTGGAAAGATGGCTCAGCAGTTTGCTTTCCCAAAGGACCCAGCTTCAAATCCCAGCACCCATATAGCAGCTAACAACTGACTGTAGCTCCAAGACCCTCACAAGACTTTAAGTGCAGAGCCAGACGGTGGTGGCACATGCCTTTAATCCCAGAATTTGGGAGGCAGAGGCGAGTGGATGATCTGTGAGATTGAGTCCAGCCTGGTATAGCCTGGTCTACAAGAGCTAGTTCCAGGACAGGCTCCAAGACTTATGTGCAGGTAAAGTAGCTGTACAAGCATGAATTCCAGCTTGATCTGCAGAACCCTTATAAGAAAAGGCTGGTGTGATGCTTGTAGTTGATCCAGAGGGCTCTATTCTGTGTCATCTCCCAGTGTCTGACATTCAGTGTGGTGGGGTCTGGAGTCAGACTTTCAGCCCCTGACAGGCTGTGGATGTACCTCACACTCCTACTTTGATCCAGGTCCCTGCTTCAAGTACAAATTCTCCTTATCTTTGTACTGAATGTGTGTGAAGTCGCCCCAGCAGGTCCTGTGAAGGATGTTTTGCTGGGGTTATTTCCTACTGCTCTGTGATTCTCTTCCTTTGAGTTTCTTATGCATTTGGATCCTACTCAAGAAAGTGAAACCTTGGGCTGGAGAGATGGCTCAGAGGTTAAGAGCACTGGCTGTTCTTCCAGAGGTCCTGAGTTCAATTCCCAGCAACCACATTGTTGCTCAGAACCATCTGTAATGAGTTCTGGTATTCAGGCAGAACAGTGTATACATAATAAAGAAATTTTTATATATATAACAGACTGTCAAGACTTACAGAACCCATGGTGGCTGGGGATGTAGCTCAGTTGGGAGAGTACTTGCCTAGCATGCATGAGGCCCTAGGTTTGATTCCCAGCACTGAATAAACTAGGTTCACCCCTGTAATATCAGCATTCAGGAGGTGGTGGGAGGAGGATCAGAAGTTGAAGGATGGACCAGTGAGATGGCTCAGTGGGGAAAGGAGCTTACCACCAACCTGAGTGACGACCTGACGACCCGAGTGTAATCCCAGGAATCTACATGGAAGAAGAGACTCCTGAGACTCATGGTGGAACCGGCTCCCTCCTGACCAGGCCATGCCACACCAAGGAGGGTCATTTCCACCAGGGACCAGCAGGGGGAACAAGGCAGAGCTACTGTTTGCCAATGAGGACTCTGCCCCTTGTGATGCCCTGTCTAGAAGACCCCAGGAAGGCTCAGGACACAGCCTATCTTGGCACATGGCTCCACTCCCTCTAGGGGCCTCCTTCTAGCTTCCAGAGCCCTGAGTGCCTGGAGATTTCCCTTCTGCCTTGGCCTCCTCTCTGTCCCCAGCCTCTCCTTCACCTCCACCACCCTCAGTTTCTGTAATGAGCTTCCAGCCCAGTTCGTGTCTGCAAGATCTGTGCACCAAGAATGCTCACACACCTCAGCCCAGCTCCAGATTCGACTAACTGGTGGGATGTGGTGGTGCCTATAATCCCAGCACCTGATAGGCAAAGGCAGGAGGATCAAGATTTCAAGGACATCCTTGGGTACTTAGGAAGTCTAAGGAAGGCAAACTTGGGCTATATGAGATGTCTCAACAACAGCAATAAAAGGAGCTAGAGTGTATGTAGTTCAGTTGGCAAATGCTAGTCATAAAACAGGAGGACCTGGGTTCAATCCCCAGCAGCCATATGAAATAATCCAGGTGTGGTGGTACATGTTTGTGATCTCAGCGCTGGGGAGGCTGAGACAGAAGCCTAGACATTGGTCAGTCAGCCTAACCTAATTGGTGAGCTCCAGGTCCATGAAAGACCCTGTCTCACAAAATGATGTAGACATCATGTCTCTTGAGGGACAACACCCAAGGTTGAACTCCGGCCTCCACTTGACACACAATCAATCAAACCTAACTGCCTGCTTTACACTTGCCCATTGACTTCAGATCACAGGATTGCATAGCTAGACAACCCCTCATAGACCCTCCAGCTCCCCATGCTCACGAATGACAGCTAAGCACACTGCCCTGTCTCCCCCATAGCCAGCCACCAGTTGTAACAGTTCTCTCCCTATTCCTTCCCTCACCACAGGTCATTGTTGACCT
Source organism: Dicrostonyx torquatus (assembly GCA_028555095.1). Taxonomy (NCBI): domain Eukaryota; kingdom Metazoa; phylum Chordata; class Mammalia; order Rodentia; family Cricetidae; genus Dicrostonyx; species Dicrostonyx torquatus. The sequence continues at coordinate 682,582 of JAQHUG010000116.1, forward strand.
GCATTTGAGATCTTATCTCCCAGTAATCCCAATCCACCCAGCAACCAGAGCCAGGGTTGATGCTTTTGTTTAGAATTTAAAACTTGTATTTATTTGTGTATGTGATGAGTGTGTATGTACATGGGTGTGTGTGTGTGTAAATTAGAGGGCAGTGTGTAAGTTAGGAACTGGTTCTCTCCTTCCACCGTGTGCACTCCAGGGTTTGAACTTAGGCTTTCAGGCTTGGCAGCAAGCACCTTTACCCACTAAGCCACCTCACCTGCCACAACTACACATTTTATTGGGGCTGAAATGTTAGCATTCATGCCAGCCCTTTCTCACTATAATTTTGGGTTTTGTTTTTGAGAAATGGTGTCACAATGTAGACTAGGCTGGCCTCAAACTCAAAAAGATCTGCCTGCCTCCGCCTCCTGAGTGCTGGGATTAAAGATGTGTGCCACCATACCTGGCTCTCTTAACGTTTTTGGTTGTTTTGGTTTTTTTTTTGAGACAGGGTTTCTCTGTAGCTTTGGAGCCTGTCCTGGAACTAGCTCTTGTAGACCGGGCTGGTCTCGAACTCACAGAGATCCGCCTGCCTCTGCCTCCCGAGTGCTGGGATTAAAGGCGTGTGCCACCACTGCCCGGTTCAGCTGGCAGTTCTTGCTGACCTGGAAATCTCTATGTATTCCTCTATCTAAACCGGTCTGTATGTTTTAACACACACATCACAATCAGACTGTGTCCCTCCCTGCTTCAAAGGCCCATGACTTCTTGATCATCAGTAACCCTGGGTCTCCTTTGATCTTAACACAGCCTTTACCCACCTCAGGCCCTTTGCAAGTGTTGTTCCTTACTACAAAGGGTGTCACTCTCTGGGCAGTGGTAGTACCTTTAATCCCAGGGCTTGAGAGGCAAATGCAGGTGGATCTCTGTGAGTTCGAGTCCAGCCTGGTCTACAGAACTAGTTTCAGAACTAGGGCTGTTACACAGAGAAACCTTGTCTCAAAAAGTAAGCAAACACAAAAAACAAAGGTTGTGACTCATCTCAGGGTGGGTACCACCTCATTTCTAGTAGCATTTAGATGTCACCTCCCTAAGAATCCTCTCTTGACCTCTATACCTCAACGGTCCTCACCTCTACCCCCAGCTGCCATGTTTGGCCATGAGCTCCCGTCATCCTTCCTTTTACAATGCTCTTTTGTGTCCTCTGTACAGAGCAGTCTTGATGCAGACTGGTGGTACCCACGGGCCTCCGCTGTTTTAATGTCTGCACTTAGGTGACACTTGGAGACTATCTGTTGAATGAATGAAAGCCTGCCCAGTTAGCACAGGCAATATGGAGGCAGGATTGAGCCCCAGGCCTATGCCAACTGCTTCCCTTCTGTTCTTCTGAGCAACAAAGCTAAAGTCAGCACCAGAGGACACACTTTGGTGGCGCTTGAGATCGAACCCAGGGCTTCACATGCTCGACAAATGTTCTACCACCGAGCTCCCTTCCCAGCCCTAGCCATGCTGCATCATCACACACAGATCCCCGACCTCATGCAGATGTGAGTCACATGGAGTGGGCCCAGGCAACAGATGTAAGTCTGGGAAAACCCTCCCACCCCGGACTGAAACCATATCCATTTCACTCTCTTTTGATTTTCTCATGTTTTCTCAGAACCGGAACCCGGCTTGTGCCCTGCAAAGGGAAGTGGTCAGTGGTCAGCTGCTGCAACTAGGAGCACTGGAGACACGTGAACCCTTACAGGCGGCCTTCTCCTCGCACTGCGGGAGAGGGAAGAGAGCTCAAATAGACACATCCTTCAGGGACAGGGATCACATCTTTCTGGATATGCTCTATGAGCGGCAGGAGAGGGCAGGGTCACTACAGAGAGCTACTGAGACCCTGGCTGACTCTCAGGCAAGTTGGGGAAGAAGTGTGTGTGGGGGGGGGCAAAGGGGAGCAGCAACTTTAGTTGAGAACAAGTTGGCAATGTCTAATCACAAAGTTTCCCAGTCATGCCCAGTCCACTAGCCTTTCTCTTTGGCCACGCTCCCCAACCAGCTTATTTAACTCCCTGGCCACACCCCCAAGACCCAGCGCCTCACCCAACTCCATGGCTTTTTGCAAACTGTGTGGCCTCTCGCTGTGCACAGTTACCTTGAAATGCAGTATTGAATTATTGTTCTTTGTGAATATTAACTATAAGTATGAAAATCCCAGCACTCGGGAGGCAGAGGCAGGTGGTCTCTGAGTTCGAAGTCGGCCTGGTCTACATAGTAAGTTCCAGGACAGCTAGGACTACATAGATCCTATCACAAGGAAACAAAAGCAAACAAAAGAATGAAAATCCAGTTCATAGCTACTCTTAACTACTATGATTTTGAAATTATATTAAGATATTTACCTGTTGTGATTTTTATTATTGTGGTTGTTGGCTTTTTGAGACAGGGTTTCTCTGTGTAGTCCTGGCTGTGTAGTTCATGTTAGCCTCAAACTCAGAGATCCTCCTGCCTCTGCCTCGTGAGCACTGGGACCACTGCCTGACTCTGTTGTGATTTTTAAATGTCATAATGGTACTGGTGCCACAAACGCAAATCTGGCTCGCTGCTCACCACAAACGAAATAAAAACCGCTTCCCCACCCAAGCTCATGGGCTTCTTGAACTTGTTCTCTCTTACTGAACGGTGGCCTCACCTCTCTACCCAGCTGGAGCGAGAGTTCACTCTACGACTGTCACTGAGTATCTAAACAGGACCGGGTATCTGTCTGCTGTGTCTGTGGGATGTCCCAGGCAGGGATCACAATGGCAACAGAGGACAGCGCCTCTCTTTTTAATCTTCGACCTTCCTTGTTTCTTTTTTCTTTTTAATATTTATTTATTATGTATACAATATTCTATCTATGTGTCCCTGCAGACCAGAAGAGGGCACCAGACCTCATTACAGATGGTTGTGAGCCACCATGTGGTCGCTGGGAATTGAACTCAGGACCT
>JAQHUG010000116.1:691699-707655 GCA_028555095.1 Dicrostonyx torquatus
TGCTTGGCTCCACGTTCCGTTCAGTCTCAGTCCCACTGAGCTGCTTGGCTCCACGTTCCGTTCAGTCTCAGTCCCACTGAGCTGCTTGGCTCCACGTTCCGTAAGGGTACTTGTCACAAAAAAGTCACCTGGAAAGAGACTGAGAAAGATGCCTGGTGTTGGCCTGGCTCCCATTTGAGAATATGTACAAACACACACAATGCAAGGTGTGTTGGGTTACCCACTGGGGTTCTGGGATGGGAAGGGGGTAGGACACATCCCTTGTGACTGCCAGCAGCCTCGCTGCATTCCCAGTGGAGTACCTCCATCTAGAGTGAGTCGTCACAGTATGGTCCCCAGGGGCTGTGAGTGTTCTCAGTTTGTAGCAGGGACTATATATATACATTTGGTGGTTTTAAAAAAGCCCCATCTCTTATCTCATAGTTCTGTGTGTCAAAAGCAATTTCCCTGGTCCAAATGGAGAGGCCCCCAAGCCTTCCTTCCAGAGGCTTGAGGTGGGTCTGAGGGTCCTTGCCAGTTTTTAAGGGTGCACATAGCATGCATTAGCCTCCCTCCATTGTGGCAGGACCTGACATCTTCAGGCTTCTCTCTGCTGGCAGCTGTCACTCTCACACCTCTGCTGCTTAGACAGACCCTTCTGGAGACAGCGTGTCCACCTGGGCAGTCTGGGTTCCAGATGAAGGGGCCTGGGTGCTCAGGAGCTGTCAGTCTACATACTTACACCCTAAAAGGGAGAGAAGCATGTCACTCATGTTTGTGTGAGAAGGAAGTGAAGGGGGAGCATGCACACCCCCTTCGTGGGAAAAAAGTGAACATCCCAGAAGGTCACTTAGTTGCTGGTCAGAATGGACACTTCTGGGAAGGAGGTGCAGGGTAGACTCACCGGCATGTATCTTTCTCTACTGTCGAAAGTTTTACTATATGTCTCTGTCACCTATGTTAAAAATAATCTTGAAAAATCACACATAGTCATTCCAGAACCAAAGAGAAAGAAAAGAGCTTTCTTTTAAAGAAAGAAAGTTTTCTTGCCCAAAGTTTTCCTTTAAAAGGTGGGCCAGGACCTGAAAAGATGGCTTAGGGGTAGCGTGTGTGCTGTTCTTGAGGAAGACCCCGGTTCGTTTCCTAGCAACTACGCTGAGCAGCTCAGCCTCAGGGGAACTTCTGTCTGGCCTGTGAGGGCGTTTGCGTTCACATGCACAATCCTGCACACCACACCTCACACACACACACACACACACACACACACACACACACTTTAAAAATAAATCTTAAAAGAAAATTATTTTTTGGGGGGGTGCACACCTCTAATTCTGTGCTAGGGAGGCAGAGGCAGGTGGATCTTTGTGAGTTCAAGGCCAGCCTGGTCTACATAGCAAGCTCCAGGTCAGCCAGAGCTACATGTTACAAGCTTGTCTCAGAATTTCTTTTTTTTCTTTTTTTTTTAAAATAATTTATTTATTATGTATACAACATTCCTTCTATGTATGCTTGCAGGCCAGAAGAGGGCACCAGATCTCATTATAGATGGCTGTGAGCCACCATGTGGTTGCTGGGAATTGAACGCAGGACCTCTGGAAGAGCAGTCAGTGCTCTTAACCTCTGAGCCATCTCTCCAGCCCCCTCAGAATTTCTTTTCAAAATGTGTGTGTGTGTGTCCCATAGCACATGTGTGGAGGCCAGAGGGAAACCTGTGAGAGTCTGTTCTCTCCTTGAACTCGAGTACTCAGATATGGTGGGAAGCACTTTTACCTGCTGTGCCATCTCGCCATCTCTGATTTTTTTCTTTCTGTTTTGTTTTTTGTTTTTCAAAACAGGGTTTCTCTGTAATAGTCCTGGCTGTCGTGGTACTCGCTCTGTAGATCAGGCTGGCCTCGAACTCATAGACATCCACCTGCCTCTGCTTCCAGAGTCCTGGGATTAAAGCCCAGCCCGATTTTCCTTTTTAATTTTGAGACAGGACCTCACTATGCAGTCCAGGCTAGCCTTGAACTCATAGTCCTCTGCCTCAGCCTCCTGAATACCAGATTACAGATATACCACCATGACAGGCTCAGCATACAAGGTGCTAAGTCTAGCTGCTTTCCCTCGGTGTGCTGTTCTCAGGGCTCATTGACACTGTAGCAGCTGTTAGTGTTTCCTTTTGGAAGGCTAGCTAGTATTCCATTGTGTGGACAATGGTTGTTTCTATTCACTGGCCATGTGACTACTGTATACCTCTCACAGATGCACGAGGGTGGATGCAGTGCTCAAACAGGTGTTCATTAATATTTTGTTTGACTGTCTTCCCAGATTGTACCCTCCCAACACATTTTGTGACCTTATTTCCAGGTGCTGTCGAAACTGTGAGGACAGATTGCAAAGCGCACCCTCGGCGACAGCAGGGTGACACACCGGTTCTGTCATTGTTGGCTCCTGAGAAAAAGGGAAAATGGCTTCCCATGACCAAAAGGTAAATGTTGTCTGGAGGCTCCCGCTATGAGGGGAGTGTCCTGTGGAACTTTCTCGCAGGTCAGAGAGGACCCCCCGACCCCCAGGGTTAGGCGTTGCACTGTGCCTGCAGTCAGGACGGGAAAGCTGCTGCTAGGTTTCACAGGACCCGGAGGCAGGGGAGACTCAGAGTTTGGCTGGGTGTGGTGGGGCAAATCCTAAAACAGGAGGGTCAGGGTCAAGAGTTCAAGGTCATCCTCGGGAGTTTGAGACCAGCCAGAACTGGCTCAATGAAGCAAAGTAAGGATTCCTTGAAGTCCAACTTGGAGAAAGCACAGCAAGTTCCCAAACTTGGTGCTGTGGGTACTTGCAGGGAGGAGTGGGCTCTTCAGGAAGGTTCTCGGACCCCAGTAAGGCATGGGTCTGCTACCTATGAGTGGGATGAAGTTGTCTTTAGTCTTTGGTTATAGTGAGAGACAGGTGACATGGCGGGGATGATGGCAACACTGGCCCAGGTTGTGTTTTGGTTTGCGTGTGTGTTTTTGTACTAGTGACTGTGAGCATTGATATAGGCAGAGGTGTGTCACCAGAGGGAACAGCCACAGCTGAAACTAAAATAGGGGTTCAGGTGGGTCTGGGGATCAGAATGAAGCTGTACAGTTGCAGGGCATAAATTGCAAGGTGATGAAGGCTTGTCACCAGCCTGTATCAGGGTGTGGGCCAGCAGGGGAAGTGGATCCTGGAATGCAGAACCCAGCTAGACACACTTTGGGGAACTGGAGCCAGGTGGGGCATACTCTCACCACAGAGGGCCTGTCTCCATTGTTGACTGGCTGGCCAGGACCCCTCGTGGCAGGCAGCATGCTCCTGCCATGGCTGAGCCTAGCCTAGAATACCATGCTTTGAAAAGAGTTTGCCTTTATGGCCTTGAACTTGTACAGCATGCCTAGATTTTTCTTTTTTTTTAAATTATTCTTATGTATTTATACATTTGTGTGTCTGTGTGTTTGCATGTGTGGCTGCCCAAGGACAACTTGTGGAAGTTCATTCTCTCTTTCGACCAAATGGGTCCTGGGGATCAAGCTCTGGTCATCAGGCTTGGTGGCAGGTACTTTACCTGCTGAACCAGGCACCTGCTGGCTCCTGGCCATCCTAGGTTTTGAGAACACAGGCATTGGTGGTGGTGAGTGTGCAACACCACACAGACCTGACTGGCGGTCACCAGTTCTGCCAGGATGGGCGTGGTCACCTCTCTGGACACTTCCTTAGAGTCTCTTTCTCCTTTTTCCTTTCCTTGCTCCTCAGTTTTTCATTCTGGGAAATAGGAGCAATAACATTAGCCCACAGAGGTACAGTGAGACTCATACTAACAGTGGTCTGTGGACAACTGCCACTTATGTCGCAGGCTGCTGAATCCATGATGGGACAAGCAAGAGTTGTACATGTTCTGGTCTTATTTCACAGTTCAGATTGAATACACGTGCCTGGCCCATCTGCAGGGCTTGGAAGCCAGGTGCGCAGAGCCGGGGGTGGGGTGCCCCATTGGCTCACTTCCTCTGGAGGTGCTGAGCTTGGCTGTGGCTGTCAGCCTCGCTGCACTTACAGGGTGCTTGGGAGCTCTGAGAGTGTGACCTTTGTGTGCCAGGTAATACGGGGGTGCGGCTCAGCCATGGAGGCTTATCTGTTTTGCATGAGGCCCTCAGGTTCCATCCTAGCTTTGCAGGAATGTTTCCTGGCCATTCTAACATGCAGTTGGCCCTCTCTGTGAATGGCACTGGCAGGGACACAGCTTTGAGAGCTTCCTTCCCTATCGGGAAGCTCCACTCACCTCCACTCAGGTAAAGTCAGACCCTTGACCATGACACAGTGAAGAATTTGAAGACAAGCCAGACTGAGTAGTTAATTAAGTATTTAGACAGACAGACAGACAGATGGAAGAAGGACAGACACAGCCTTAAGGCATGGGTTTCAGCTTCTTCTTTCTTTGTGAGGGGTGGGTATTTTCGAGACACAGCCTTGGCTGCCCTGGGATGCACTCTGTAAACCAGGCTAGTCTCAAACTCAATAGAGATCTGCCTGCTTCTGTCTCTGCTACCCAAGTGCTGGGATTAGAGGTGTGCACCACCACCACCCGGTAGGTGTCAGCTTCTTGTGAGAGGTGCACTTAGGTGTGTTTGATGGCTACATGTTTAAAAACTGGGTTGCACTCTTTAGGCTGAGGGGGTGAGTAGGTGCTAATACAGGAGACTCAAAGTCACACATGTCCCAGCCCTAAGTGAGCGCAATCAATCACTTGTCCTTGGCATTCACAGTTGAGGTGTCTTCAGAGCAACACACACTGTCCCAGTAGGTCATCTCTGCTCTGTCAGCTGTGTTGAGGTTTTCCTCAGGTAGCTGGAGACAAACTGGATGACGGAGAAAGTGGTTTCTTTCCCGTTGCATGTCTCCTCCATGTTCCTTGGCTCATTCCAGAAGGGAGCAGCAAGGAGGGGCCTGAGGCCTTTCTTCTGTGGATTCATGGCTGGAGCATCCCCCTCACACTGGTAACCGGGTGACAGCACACAGCTTCCAGATGGAACATTTGCCCTTCCTCTGCTTTTATGAAGCAGCCCAGCTTGTGATACCAGGTGATATGGTGTGGCTGGTGTCTCATTCCCTGAACATCATCATGCCTGTCCTCTGGGGAAAGGAGCAGGACACTTCCCTGCCTGTTGGGACAGGGTGGCCATCAGCCCTTTAGAAGTGGCATGGAGAGGTGGACAGTAGAGGGTAACGTGTCAGAGTGTGCCAGGGACCCCACCAGCATTGGCGTCAGCAACCCTGGGCTACATCTTGAGTGGGGAACAGGAGGCAAGGGCAACTCCTCCGGCCACCCTGCATTACAGTTCCGCTCTGTGTTTCCTAGCTCTGTGACTTTCAGCAAGTCTCTTATCCTCTCTGTCTTCGTTTTGGCATTGGTAAATGAGGCCAATCTGGAGCCAGGTGGTCGGCATGTGGCATTGTTCTAGGCACCTCTGAATAGAGGTCCTGAGTTAGTGGCTGTTCTAGGGTTGGGGAGGATGCGCCATTGTCCCATTCTTGTGTGAAAGTCATTGTCCCACACAGCCTCCAAGTGCATCCCTGACCTTCCAGGTGAAGGTGAATTGAGCATGGCTCTCGACAGACCTGGCTCACCAGTCCCCCACACCTGAGTCAGTCAGCCACAGAGGGGTTGTTTTTGCAAACCTCAAACTTCCTCCCCACCCTTGAGAAGGAAAGACTTCAACACCTATTTACAGACTTCCCTGATTTTATAAATAGGCGTTCCTCAGAACACACACGGAGGTGGGGGCGGGGCAGGTGGGCTCACTGCACGCTGCCACTCACATGGAGACACTTCCAATGGGAGGTATGGTGTATGTAGGAACCTGTGCAGCCTGCACCCTGGGGTGTTCAGTCGGGTGTGAGGGTAACAGAGGAGGTGCAGGAGTGTATGATAAGGACAGGCTGGCCAGCACCCCTGAGAAGAGGAAAGAAAAACCAGATGAAAGCATGAGGGATGTTACATACTCCAGGGCAGAGGAAGCCACATGTGCAAAGGCTGAGGCCAGACAAACCTGCCTAGTACAATGGCTGAATGGAGGCAGTGTGGCTAAGCAGGGAGAGGCAGCTGAGACCAGGTATGTGGGCAGAGTTGCAGTGGGAGAAGGCAGGGGAAGCTGTTCTTTACCATTTAGAGTAGGGGGAAACCAAAGACATTTTAAACAAAGGACTACGGGAGGTCACAAACACCGTCTTGTGTTCAGTGACTTGCTGGCAAGGCTACAAGAAAGCAGACATGTACCCCAGGTGAAGCCAGCCAAGGGAAAGGCATTGGGCTGAGACCACAGGAAGCTGGCCACACGTAACAGATTTTCCTCCCCGGGGTTACAGAGGGCACGCTGCTTCCTCTAGCAATGAACTGTGACAGGACACGGGGTGCTCAGGACTAGAGAAGCCTGTTAGACACCAGGCCACACCCACAGGGGTTTTAGTTTTATGAGACAGGCTCTTGTTTTGAGTTTTCAATCCCCCTACCTCAGCCTCCTGAGTGCAAGAATCCCAGGTGTGCACCAGAAGGCTCGGTCCTATGAAGAGGTGATCCCTTAGGGACTCCCCTGGCTAAAGGGACAGCAGGAGGTCAGGGTAAAGGAGGCTGCTTTCTTGCTTTCTTTCTTTTAAGATTTATTTATTTATTTTACTTACAATGGTCTGTTAACATGTACACACCAGAAGAGGGCACCAGATCTCATTATCAAAGGCTGTGAGCCACTATGGGGTTGCTGGGAATTGAACTCAAGACCTGTGGAAGAGCAGCCAGTGCTCTTAACCACTGAGCCATCTTCTCCAGCCCACAAAGCAGAAATGCAGACAGGCTGTCTGAGGATAGCAACTGCCAGCCACCTAAGCTCTCTCTATTTTGTACAGATGGAAGCAGGTTCTGGAGCCCTCAGGCTGCAGGTGGGAAGATGGGAGTGGAGCTGGGGAGCCAGCTCTGAGTTCGAATCCCCAGAAAGCAACACAAATGTGCATGTGCCCTCACACACATGCAAGAATGAAGGCATGGTGTGGGGCTTGCTGTGTGAGCATAAGAACCTGAGTGCCTGGAGTAGTTGAACTTAAACCTTAGGATTAGTTCATGTCTCATCTTCCTGTTGTCACATGAGCAGCAATGGGAAACGAGACCAGACTATCCGCTGCTGATGCTAAGAAGGAAATATGAAAAGGTTTATTTTGGATGACAGATGGAACTCCAGATGGGGGCAGGTGTTACTTGCATGTGTATGAGTGTTTTGCTTGCACCTGTATGCTGAGTACCCATGCAGGTCAGCAGAGGGTGTTGGATGTCCCAGAACTGTGGCTGTGGACCCTTGTGAACCACCATGTGGGTGCTTGTCACAGAACCTAGGTCCTCTGCAAGAACAAGCGCTCCGACTGCTGAGCCATCTCTCCAGCCCATGTAGTGGACATTACTTTACCAATAGCTGCAAGTTTTGCCTTGGGGGAAGCACCTCTCTTTCAGTTTGGCCATTTGATTTGTATGGGGCAGGCTCAGCTGTAATTCTAGGATAGTCCGCTCTGCATGAACAATGGTTTTTCCAAAATGGGCCTGCGATCATGTCCAAGACATCCAGGTTCAAAGAGATTTGGAGATGTCTGAGCAGAGGACAGTGGGAGTACCACAAGGCACTCTCTTCCGTTGAACAGTGCCACTTTTTTACTTTGGGTGGCATCTGGAGTTGGCAGGAACACTCTGTATAAGCAACAAAACCAGCACAAAAGGTTTCAGATGGAGAGAGCTTACCCAGCATGCCTAGCACCCTGGATTTGCTCTCCGTCACCAGAGACAAATTAACAGTAAGCTGAAGCCAGTATAGCTGAAGGCAAAGAAAAACCATGGAGAGAAACAAGTTCTTACCTGAAATCATTTGAGTCATTGGACAGAAGCACACTTCAAGCCAGATTCCACTGTACTTGGAAGTAAATAAGCCAGTGACACTTAAAAGAACCTGAGTGCCAGCCCAGAATCCTCGCAGGAAGCTGGGCATTGTTGGTACGTGCTGTAATCTCGGGACTAGGACAAAGGGGCCTCACTGGCCTGGCCTGTGCACTCTAAGTTCAGTGAGAAAGCCTACAGGGGCAGGGAGGGAAAGTGCCTAAAGGATGACACCTCAGGTTGACCTCTGGTCTCCACATGCGTGTGTGTGTGTGTGTTTGGTGTGTGGTGTGTATGTGTGTATGCACACACATGTATGGATGCAGGGTGGCAGCAGGAAGCTATGGACAGGGTCATCCTTCTTGAGGGGCAGAATCTAGGCAAGGACAGTAGCAGATGTTGGGAAGGCACAGACGACAGGCCAAAGGTCAAGAGTCATTCAGTTGCTGAAGTTCACAGGCTGTGGGGCATGAGAGGGGGTGAAGGCCATGCTTGGGGATGAGCTTGCCTGCCTGAGTGTAGACTGGAAGATACAAGACACAGCTGATCCACTGACGTGCTGGCTGCCATGTGACAGGGCCTCAGTTTCCCTATCAAAGAGAGAAGACAGTGTATTCAAACCTCGATTTTGCCCCACATTCAGGTAGCTTGAAGAACCAGCTTTTCTGTAGTTAGATAGGAGGCATGCTTTTTTTTTTTGGTTTTTCGAGACAGGGTTTCTCTGTGGCTTTGGAGCCTGTCCTGGAACTAGCTCTTGTAGACCAGGCTGGCCTCGAACTCACAAAGATCCGCCTGCCTCTGCCTCCCAAGTGCTAGGATTAAAGGCGTGTGCCACCACCGCCCGGCTTAGGAGGCATGCTCTTTTATGATCACAATGGTCAGGAGGCAGAGGCAGGGGGATTTTGAGTTTGGCGCCAGCCTGAGCTACATAACAAGAGGTGGGGGCTTTCTGGCTACATCTTCTCCTCGTTGGCCGCATGCCACAGAGCTCCTGGTTGGCTGAAGCTCGTGCCACTGTCATTTGTCACTCCTAGTTTTTGTCAGTTAAAAATACTCACATTGAAAAATTAAAGCAGAGGCTGGAGCCATGGCTCGGTGGGTAAGAGCACACTCTGTTTCTGCACAGAAGCCAAGTTAGGTCCCAGAACCCATGTCAGCAACTCCAGGGCATCTGATGCCCTCTTCTGGCCTCTGCAGCACCTGCACTCACGTGTGCATGCACACAGTCCTGTGTGCTGCGGTTAAAGGCGTGTTTCACCCTGGCCCGGCTGATTTTTAGCTTTTGGTTTGTTTGTTTTTAGACAGGGTCTCAGGAGCCCAGGCTGATCTTGATTTCACTATGTAGCCCAGGATGACTTTGGATTCTTGAGCTTCCCGCTGGTACCTCCCACGTGCTGGGGGTACAGCTGTAAACTGTCAGGCTTTCTAGTTTGTGTTCACTTGTTTATTTATTGTGTGTGTGCATGAGAGGAGGGCAGAGGGCAGCTCTGTTCTCTCCTCCTCCCACGCAGGCTCTGCTGATCACACTGATCACACTCGGGCTGTCATGCTCAGTGGTTAGGGCCTTCACCCAGAGCCACCTAGAAAGCCAGCTTTCTAGTATGCTTTTAGAAAATGGGCATGGAGCTGGTTGTGGTGGCACACGCCTGTTGGATTTGCTGAAGGAGGCAGAGGCAGGAGGATCACGAGTTCGAGGCCGGCCTGGGCTACACAATTAAGCCAGGCGGTGGTGGTGCACGCCTTTAATCCCAGCACTCGGGAGGCAGAGGCAGGCGGATCTCTGTGAGTTCGAGACCAGCCTGGTCTACAAGAGCTAGTTCCAGCGCAGGATCCAAAGCCACAGAGAAACCCTGTCTCGAAAAACAAAAAAAAAACAAAAAAAAGAAAAAGAAAAAGAAAAAGAAAATGGGCATGGTGACATGTACCTGGTCCCAGCTATCAGAAAGGCTGAGGCAGGAGGATTGCTTGAGCTCAGGAAGCCAGCCTGGGCAGCACAATGAGATCTCACATTAAAAGACAAAAGGGGCTAAAAAACCGGTGTGGTGCCGCCTTCAAAGCATTCCTCTTTAGGGGCCATAGGAGTGTCCTCTCTTTGGCACCTGTCTCCTGCCACTGACTTGTGACATATGACTATAGACAAGTGTCCTCAGTTTCCCCTCCTATGAATGCAGAAATTGTGCCCCCTGCCCTGCCTCCTTCTTAGGACTGTGTGAAAGCAAGTAGGGTTGCCTGTGTGTCCCAGCAGAAGGGAGGGGCTGGAGTTGGCTTCAGCTCCTCTTGGCTTGTAGAATCCCTGTCTCTGTCATCATGTGACCTGGTCCTCTGGATCTCTTCTTACACACTGGCTGCCAACATCCAGAGTGATTCCATCTTAATAACTTAGTGACTTTGTCAGCAGAGACCCCATTCCAAAGAAGGTCACTTCCCATTGTTCCAGAGGGACCCCGAATTTCAGCCTGTTAGTACTCTGGCAGGGAACCCCTAGCTGCCTGGCTTCTCTTGACCCTGTGTTCTACACCATGGTCTCTGAGTCACACAGCCCTGGGGCTGAGCCTGACTCTGCCATCTTCCCCACACTGAGACCTTCAGAGCTGGCCCGGGCTACTGTGGGCGGGAAGAGTGTATAACATGACGCATGGCTGTGGAGATGGTAGATGCTGCTGCTGTAGGGTCTTGCTGGAGTTCTGGGTTGATGGTTGTGGTCAAGGCCCCCAGAGTAGCTCTGAGAGGGAGCAGGGACATGGGGAAGGCTTTTGGTAACAGGGACTTGGGAGTTGGCTGTGTGTCTTAAAAAGTACCTTTTTCTGTGGTGTTGGAGGTCATTCTGCAGGGAGGGAGGGACTTTCCCCTCCTCCGGGTGGCAGTTTGGCCCCTGTGAGAATACAGACAGCCTTAGGAGGCATGTGTAGGTCTCCATTTACCCTTTCCCAGGTTAATCATTGGTCTGGTGTGACACCTGTCACATGTCATTACATTGTCTTGGAGGGACAGCTCCCTGATTTCATTATGTGTTAATTTGTTCATTAACTATTTATGGAGCCCTCCCCCGGGGTACAGGGGTACAGTGAATTGACACCGTGTGTTAGCAGCTAGTAATGGAGGGGACAGCTGGGGAAGAGACACCTAGGTCCAAGGCCTGGATGATATATAGGGTAAGATGGGTCCCAGTCCCGAGTCAGTGAGACCCTGGAGCTGGAGTGTGACAAAGGCAGGAGGACAAAGGAGACCCAGAGAGCTAGTGTGGGTGGGACAGCGGGAAAGATAGGACCCAGCCTGGCTGGCGCTGTGTGGGAGACACAGCAGGAGTGAGGGGAGTGAAGCAGGTCTAGGCCAGAGGCAGTGGCCGCAGGAGGGATGCACGAGCTGGGAGCTGTTAGGTGACATAGAGCAGGGACAATGGGAGGGAACCTTACCAGATCTTCAGCTCTCTGTTTGGGCATGGTAGCAGTGATGCTGTGGCCCCAGGGGATCAGATTTTGTGGGGAAGTGATCTGAGTTTGGGCCACAGCATGCTACCAAGATGGCGGCAGCTGAGACCAGGCTGTGTACTTGAACAACACTGAACACAGGACTGAGTCTGGAAGTGGAGGGCGCACCAGAAGTGGAGAGGCCCCAGCCTGCCAAGGTCAGGGTCGGACTGCCAAGGAAGCCAGGCATGAGAGACCAAGCAAGGAGAGGAAAGAGGTGGAAGCCTGTCACGAAAAACGGGGTCTACAGTCTGTGTGATGATTGACAGTTCAGAACCTGGCGGGCTGAACTCTGGTGAGAATGTGTGTGTGAGCGTGTGTCTGGTGCAGGGAGGGGTTAGCTGCACGTTGTTCCTCAGGAGCCACCCACCATGTGTTTGCTTTTGAGAAAGAGCCTCTCACTGGCCTGGAAGTCTCCCTTTAGGATTGTAGACTCATACTACCATACCCAACTTTTATTTAATATTTTATTTTTATTCTTAAAATTCTCTGTATGTGTGCGGGTATGTGCGCATGAGTGCAGGTGCCGGAAGAGGGTGTCATATCCCCTGAGGCCGGAGCTACCAGCAGTTCTGAGATGCCTGCCCTGGGGGCTGGGAATTGAGCCTCACTCCTCTGCAAGAGTAGCCCTTGCTCTTAACTGCTGAGCTGTCTCTCCAGCTGCTGTGCCAGCTTTTATGTGGGTGCTGGGATTCGAACTCAGGTCCTTACACTTGCACAGCACATAGTGCTGAGCCTTTCTACAGCCCTGGCCTGGGCTTTGACCACAGGACGAGGAACACCAGATCGGAGAAGAATATGGATAGCAGGGATTTCTAGTGTCACTGTAAGGTCTGCAAGTCCTAAGCCCTGGGACAGAACTTACAACTTCAGGGGACGAAGTGGAGGAGGGAGAAATAATTTTCCACACTGGTGACACAGGAGCCTGGCCTGGGCAGGTGCTCAGTGGGTGTCATAGAACCCATCTTTCTAGGTTTGTGAGAGGCCGGGGTGAGGACAGGGCTGTGGTCAGCCCTTTTCTGGAACTTTCCTGCTTCTGACATGACAGTCTTGACTTAAAACCAGAATTCTTTTCTGCTCCACTGGATACCACAAGTATTTTCATCTCGAGTTACTCGTCACTTCTTGACTGTTCAGAAAGTTTCAGAGTGAAAACTTGCCTCTCCTGTGAGATGTGGTTTTGGCAGAGAGCCTGAGCCTCGGCGGCTTTTGCCTGAGGGGTGAGGTATTTCCTGGGGGAATTCATGGCTGTCCTGGGAGGAGGGAGCCTTGGGCAGATGTCGCAGTGGGCTCAGGATACACAGCCCCTCCTCTGTGGTGCTTACACGCTAAGGAGCTACATAGTTAGGTACTGAGAGGAGGGTTCTGAGGAAGTGCAGAGAATGGGGAAAGGCTGTGGAACTGGGAGAGGAGTCTAGCTATGGCTCATGATCCAGGAAGGACCACTCTGAGCAAGTGGCATTGCAGCAAGCTGAGTCTTCAGGCTTGGGCACAAATAAAGTTAGAATGAGGTGAGGGCAGCCAGGTTACAGTGCTCTGAGGGGCAAGGGTGAAGGGGCAGGCTGCTGGGAGCAGAGAGGCTGAGCCTCGCGGGGCCGTGCCCACCACATGAAGGGGCTTGGGTGTTTCCCTTGGACTTTTGCTGGAGAGCACAAAGGAACAGTTTTCCGGGTGAGGAGGGCCGTGAAAGAGCCAAGGTGAGACCTGCTCAGGCCCCGGTAGAGAATGGAAAAGTCAGGGGTCAGTAGGAGGCCATGCAGCCTTCCTGGGCCACTGAGGACAAAGGTTTAGACTAGAATGCTAGGTGAGGAGGCTGGCAGAAGTGGGGGAGGGATGCTAAGATGCAGGCCTCTGTGGCTGGGGCATTAGATGGAGCTGCTCCCAGGAGGCCATGCACTGTTTCAAGCTTTCCTTGGGCCTCCTAGCCTTTGAAGAAACCTGCAGTCTGTGGCTCCTGAGGTACCAGATAATATAGGTGGTGGGGCAGCGAGACAGCCTGGGGTTCAGATGCCTGCAGAGCCTCCGCTCCCACACTCCACTTCAGTTGCCCCCCAGCTACGACAATGGGGTTTCCCCTGGCACTTAGCCAGATGTTGGGGCTGTGGGGGGGGTTGTTGGCCAAATCTAGAGCCTAGACACATAAGGCCACACAGAACCCAGGGCAGGGTATGGATGGGGGCAAGACATACTCCCTTTCTCCAGTCTGACCCAAGTGCACAAGTTCTTTATTCTTTGTGTTGCTGAGGATAGTGCCCAGGGCCAAGAGTGCTAGGCAGGCGCTCTGCCCATTGTGCTTACAGGCCTCCGTCCATTTCCTTGTATGGTCCTCCTGCTTTGTGTTTCAGGCTACATGTCTATCAGATGTGAATATTTTTTCAGCCATTTAAAATGTACCTTCTTGTTTGTTTGGGTATGTGCCTGGGTGTGCCTGTGGCACAGCATGCGTGTGGCAGATTCACAGGGGTCGGTTCCCTCCTTCTAGCATGTGAATCCGTGAAATTGGCTCATCAGTCTTGGGAACAAGCACCTTTACTCACCAGGCCATGTTGCCAACCTCAGCCATTATTATTTTTCTTTTTAATATCCCTCTCATCTTTTGATACTGCAGGTGTCCCTATATTCCAATACTGGTTAGCATTGGTTAGCATTCCTGAGGTTCTGTTCTGTTTACTTTCAGCCAATTGATAATTGTGTATGTAAATCTTTGTGTGTGCGTGAGTGCGCATGTGCATCCATGTGAATGCGGGTGCACTCATGCCACACACAGTGCACATGTGGGGGCCGGAAGACAGCCTTCTGCTCCTTCCTTCAGGGTCTCTGCTTCCTCACTGGGCACACCAGGCTAGCTGGCTCATAAACTCCCAGGAACCGTCCCATCTTTGTCTCCCCTTGGCAGGAATGCAGGGACGAACACGTGCTGCCCTGTCTGACCTTATGAGGGTCTGGGCATCTAAGCTCAGGGCCTTATGCTTGGATAGGCAACACTCAGTGAGAGACCACTAGGCCATCTCCCCAGCCTCCCATTGCTCTGTCTTTAAGGTCACTGGTCTTTCCTTCTTGTATCTTATTTGTCTTTGATTTTTATTAAGTATTCAGACAGACAGACAACAGAAAGACAACTTCAAGACATGGACATTGGATTCTCAAGGGAGAAAGTCGTTTGGAGATGTCTCCAATGGCTATCTGTAAGATCCTTCAGCTTCCATGACACTTCTGAAAGGATATAATTTTTAAGTTTTAAATAAACCTCAGAGTGAGTTCCAGGACAGTCAGGACTACACAAAGAAACCGTCTCAAAACCAAATAAATAAATAAACAAACTTTAAGTTTAAAAGTTAACTTAAAATACGTGTTCTGGTTTACTTATTTTCTTGACTCCACGTTAATGGAAGTGTAGGGTGCTGTGTGTGGCATATGTGGGTGGCATATGTGGGTGGCAGCATGCGTGTGTAGAGGTCAGAGGACAACTTGGGAATTAGTTCTCATCTTCCGCTGCTTCTGTACCTGCTGGGTGTCTACCTGGTCCTTGACATCATAAGTTGAAGCTGGGCATGGTGGCACGTATCTTAAATCCCAGCACTTGAGAGGCGAAGGCAGGCAGCTCTATGAGTTCCAGGACAGCCAGGGATACACAGAAAGCCTGCCTCAAAAAGGAAAAAGAAGAAAGGAATCATATGAGTTCAGTGTGGATTCTGGATGAGTGAAGAATGTTAATATAGCAAAAATTGGGGTTGCAACACACGGCCGAACGTGAACACAGTTCTGCATTCTTAACGTCCTTGTCTGGAATGTCTTCAGGAAAGCAGATGCAGGTGATCTTTGCTTTGTTGGTTGCATTGAAATTGCTCAAGGTTCAGTCATCAGGAAAGGCAGCCTGGATCCCAGGGGGCAGAGCTTCTTACCTTCTTACCCCTGTTCATTTCCTGGTCTTTCTTTCCTGCCTCAATGTAACTGCAATGATTCATTAAGACACAAAAGCAGGGTGGGGAAGGAGTGGGGTCAGCCTCTCAGAGAGGACAGCTTGGAGAAGCCTCCCTGAGAGCATGAACAGCAGGAAGGGCAGCAGCAAGAGGGTCTCAGTGTGGTGGCTGGAGAACCACTGGAGAACTTTAGGCAAAGGCATGCCGTGGTCTCACTATGTGTGCCCTAGAGAAGGGGCAGTGGCAGGAGGCTGCTGCAGTACTTCAGAGATGGATGGGATGATGGAATCAGAGATTCAGGGAGTGGGTTCGCAGGGAGTCTAAAGGCAGCACCTTCAGAACTGCCTGCGTGGATTACATGCTTCAGTGGTTAACTCTGAGTCACCAATAACGCATCCGTGTCACATGAAGGAATAAAAGCACTTCCCCGTCAAGTATTTTTTTTTTCCTGAGACAGGGTTTCTCTGTGTAACAGTCCTAGCTGGCCTGGCTTTTGTAGACCAGGCTGGTCTCAAACTCACAGAGATCCACCGGCCTCTGCCTCCCAAGTGCTGGGATTAAAGGTGTGCGCCACCACCGCCTGGCTTCCCTTCAAGTCTTTCAGCCAAAAGGGAGTCCAGATTTGAATTCTCCTACATGCTCCCTGCTTCTTCTGTCCTTTGTGGGAACCTGTGCCTGCTGAAGAAG
>JAQHUG010000116.1:712684-743528 GCA_028555095.1 Dicrostonyx torquatus
AGGGAGGAAGGGGAAGGGCTGGGCCTTGATGCTCCCAAGGACTGAAGGGACAACGCTGTCTGCAGCTATTTGCTGCAGGAGCTGTAGGCACGGGCGGTGCGGAACCTGGTTTCTCATCTGGTCAATAAAGCAGTTTAGAACAGAAAAAAAAAAAAAAGACCTGAGTCTGGTTCCCCAGCACCCAGGGGAGAAGTTGGGTGTGGCATTATGTACTGGGAGGCGGGGACAGGCGGCTCCTTGGGGCTCACTGGCCAGCTGGTGAGCCCCAGGTTCCATGAGAGAATTAGATGAAGAGTAACTGAAGACACTAATATGGACCTCCGGCTTCCACGCGTGTGCATAGGAGAGCGCATGCACACACACTCCACACATGTGCCTGGCTCTCACTGTCACCACCTCTCTCCAGATTCTGCCATGGGAAGAGGGAAGGGACTTCCTGTTTGAGCTCCATGGGGGCCATCTATCCCAATCTTGTGAAAGGCAATTTTTCAAAAAGATTTATTTATTATCTTATTTATATATGCATATGCCTTTACAAGTTTATGCGCACCATTTGTGTGCAGGAGCCCTCAGAGGCTGGAGGGGATCCAGTTCCTGGAGCTGGAGTTCCAGTGATGTGGGAACTGAACCAAGGTTCTCTGCAAAAGCAGTAAGCATTCCTGTTTTTTTTTTGTTTGTTTGTTTGTTTTTAAAGACAGGGTTTCTTTGTAGCTCTTTGTAGCTTTGGAGCCTGTCCTGTCCTGGAACTCGCTTTGTAGACCAGGCTGGCCTCGAACTCACAGAGATCTGCCTGTCTTTGCCTCCTGAGTGCTGGGATTAAAGGCATGGGCCACCACTGCCTGGCAAGCAGTAAGCATTCTTAGCCACTGAGCCATCTCACTAGCTCTATGAACAAGGGCAGACTTCTTAGGTAGCAATCTGGTATCCAGAAGCATGGCTGCTCCAGAAAAATGCAAGAGACCAAGGGCATGGGGACAGTCACAGCTCCTGGTGGGTCCAGTGCTACGAAGAGGCACTTTGGTGATGCCACTTGGGGCATCAGAGCCCAAATCCCTTCTGGAAGCAGGGAGCAGCAGCTCCACTTATCGCTGACACTGTTCTTGGGGTGAGGAGATTATATTGGTCTTTTTTTCCCACTTAAAGCAAGCCAACAACCCAGCATCCCTTGTGTTCTGCCAGCCCCTCTGTGACTGTGGCAGGAAACATAGTATTATGTTGTTGGGGTTGAAATCCAAACCTGCAATTCAAAGCAAACAGAGGGAGCCAGCTTCCTTCCAGCTGTATAGGGAGCCCCAGGCCTACCCCCTGTAGATGTCCCTGCCTCTGGAAGGGACTCATCCCACCACTCACTCTGCCAGTCCTGAATCTCTCAGGCTGGAAAAAAACGGTGACTATCACAAAGGCATTTATCCTCTGAGGGGACAGTGACCCCTCATTTGGTCCCCTGTTGTGGATGGCAGCAGACGTGACAGTCTGTGGAGTGGCAGGGATGCTCCTTAGCATCGGCTAGCTGTCCTCTGCAGTGGTAAGGATGAAGCCGAAGCGCTCTGGACAGACTGGGAGTCAAGAGGTTGCCGGTGATTGTCATCTGACACTCAAGCATAGCAGGCCTCAGGGGTTGAAGGACATGTTTCAGTTGGTCAGGGGACTGGTAAGAAAGGAGACTGTGGCCTACCGAGTTGGAAAGCAGAGGAGGGGTATAAGGTTCTTGTGGATAAAGCAGCAAGGTGATTTAATGAGGCAGGGGCTGCTGTGGATGGGCCATGTGGGGGTGACATGACCAAATAGGTTGAGGATCTTGGATGGAAGCCAGATGGGAGGAGTCTTGCTCTCTGCTGGTAGGATGTGCAAGACATAGTGACAGAGCATGCTATTACTTGTCACATGAGCTGGTATAATCAAGAGGGGACATGGCTGGGAAGGGACAGCCAGAGTAGCGTTCTCTGCAAACCTAGCCTCACGTGCCATTGTCCCTGGGAGTACAGAGTGTGGCCAGCTGAGCTTTGGTTCTAGTGTAGGCTGATGGAACCCTGAAGCTGGCACCTCACAGGGGAGAATATGGGTTAACAAAGGGATGTGACTCCCCTCCCACAAAAGTAGGCAGGTAGAGGGGCAGGTTTGAGGTTTGGCTCATCAGTTCATAGAGGCCAAGCATTAAAATCATCATCTTTTCTTGGCTTCTCTCTTTCTCATTCCAACTTCAGGTGACAGTCACAAGATATAAAATTAATCTTTTATTTATTTATTTATTTTTTTGAGACAGGCTTTCTTTGTATAACAGTTCTAGCTGTCCTGGAACTCGCTCTGTAGACCAGGCTGGCCTCGAGCTCAGAGAGAACCACCTGCCTCTGCCTTTCAAGTGCTGGGATTAAAGGCGTGTGCCACCACCGCCTGGCTAAAATGAATCATTTTTAAGTATTTCTGTGGTGTGTGGTGCAGAGAGCGCTGTATAGCTCACCACTAGCAAGTTCCCTGTCCATCCTGCCCCACTAGAACCCCAGTCTGCACTGTATCTGTGTTCTGGGGGTCACATCACACGTGGCCTGAGGGTCAGGCTGCCCGCACTCAGTGTAGTACATTCACAGCTCATCCCCATAGTAGCACATCCGTGTGGTAACTCTGTTCTCAATACAGTTGTGCTTTGGTTTTAGACCATGTGACTTTGCTAATCCCCATGGTTCTAAAATAAACAAGAAATTAAAAAAAGAAATTCCAAGCTGGGAAGACGGTTCTTTCAGTAAAGTGCTTGCTGTCCGAGTCAGAGAACCCAAGTTCTGGGCGGAAGATCCTGGTGTGCTAGTGCTGAAGAGAGACAGGAGTCCTGCGGTCGCTGGCTGGTTAGTCTAGTGAGCCCATGCCAGTTGGGTAGTGGCGGTGCACGCCTTTAATCCCAGCACTTGGCATAGATAATCTGGTCTACAGAGCTAGTTCCAGGACAGCCAGGACCATACAGAGAAACCCTGTCTTGAAAACAAACAAACCAAAAGAATGAGACCCCTGAATACCCTGTGGGGAGCTTGGGAACTCCTTTCCCTAAGGGGTCCACAGTTTCTCCTACTCCCTGCCTCTGGGTCACCCAGTCTGTTTCTCTAGTACTATCTCTCAAAGCAAATGCCACCCCTAAAAGGCAAATA
Organism: Dicrostonyx torquatus; assembly: GCA_028555095.1. Lineage (NCBI taxonomy): Eukaryota > Metazoa > Chordata > Mammalia > Rodentia > Cricetidae > Dicrostonyx > Dicrostonyx torquatus. The sequence goes on from JAQHUG010000116.1 coordinate 715,819, forward strand.
GGGTTTTGTTTTTAAGTTTCATTTTTCTATTTCTGTGGTTTGCTGTTGCTGGGGCACACACAAAGCATGCTCAGTAAGTTATTTAACACATCACTGCCTTGGGACTCCGAGTTCCAGAAGCCCCCCCCCCAGGCTACCTGTCCTCAGGGAGTGGAGTGGTAGTGTTCTCACCCAGTGGGCAAAGCAAGCTATTCCCAGAGTGTGACGTGCCTACCTCACGGTCGGGGCAAGCAGGGAAAAGGCAGGGCTTCCTGGAGAGTGGGAGGATGGGAAAGAAGCCAGGATCCCATTCTTAACGTGGTTCCTGAGAATGAGTGTGTTCCCGTCCTGCTCTCATGTCCTCTTGCTCTTCCCCACCAGGTTGTCATCATCTGCCTGGTGATCCTAGACACCCTCCTGGTACTTGCTGAGCTCCTTCTGGATCTCAAGATCATTGAGCCAGTTGAGAAAGACTACGCGGTCAAGGTATGCACACGGCACAAGCACACGTGGTGTGGGTACATAGGTGGCACAGGCAGGTACACACCAGCCCCCCAAGTAATGCACGCACACAGCTCAGGTCCATATGCAGCCACGGCATATACAGGGTGCCGCTGGGGTCGTTATCTGTAGGTCCTCCGGCTCTTTCATTTCCCTCCAGTACAGGCCTTACTGTGGTGTTACAATTTTACACTTTTTGTCCCCACTGTGGTCACTGTGAGCCTCAGTATGACCACAGGAGTTGGATTATCCCTTTGCCTCCTGGCTTCCTTAGCAAGAACCTGGGAACTCTTCAGGTATCACTAGTCTTTATTGCTCCCAGGGAGTGTACATCTGTCCCAGTCATCAGCGGTGGAGTAACAGGTACAGGAAGTGCCAGCATCTGTCTAGCAGGTCATCCATAGACAGGGTTTCTCTGTGTAGTCCTGGCTGTCCTTGAACCCACAGAGATCCGCCTGACCCTGGGATTAAAGGTGTGTACCTTTTTATTGGACACTAACATTGTCCCCTCCACATAGACTTGGGTTTTGCCCATTGTACTGTAGTGACCGACCGATGTGGCTCTGAGCAAGTGCCTGATCAGCCATAGAACATGTCCCTCTCAGTTGGGTGGCTGGGCCAAAGGACACTGGAGAGCTGAAGTGGTTTTCTTCAACACTGAAAGCAAACCCCTGACCTGTATGTCCTATGAAAGCACTCATGACAGAGTTGTGGCCACAGCCATCTTTACTTTTTAGTTAAGACAGTTTCACTCTGGTCCAGGCAGGCCTTGGACTCTTGATCTTCCTGCCTCACCTTCCCAAGTCCTGGGTTGACAGTCAGGCCTGGCCAGGGATGTCTAATCATCTTCCAAGGGTGGAAACCTTGTCTTCCACACTGAGTCATCCCCGGTGACCAGGCAGGCGTGCTTGGGGTAGACAGTGTGGCCAGAGACAACCCTGCGACAGTCAGTGCTCCTTGCCACTCTGTCCCCTCAGGCGTTCCACTACATGAGCTTTGCCATCCTGGCCTTCTTCATGCTGGAGATTTTCTTTAAAATCTTTGTCTTCCGCTTGGAGTTCTTCCACCATAAGTTTGAGATCCTGGACGCCATTGTGGTGGTGGTGTCGTTTGTCCTCGACCTCGTCCTTCTGTTTAAGAAGCACCAGTTTGAAGCTCTTGGCCTGCTGATCCTGCTGCGGCTCTGGCGGGTGGCCCGGATCATCAATGGTGCGTCTCCTGTGCTCCTAGACTGCATGGGGGTGGGGGGTCTGAGCCCTGTGGTCGCTACCAAGGTGGCAATACAGTCACCAGATGCCCGCGATCTCATACCTGGTTTGTATCATGGAATCTGGAGAAAAGTAGATGGTAATATTCGGCGACGAGCTGCAGAGCATGATTGCTCCAAAGGCGTCTCACACTCTGGTCATGTTTTCATGGTTACCAGGAGGTAGTTATGGAAGCATGGGACCCTTGCCCCGGGCAGCACAGGAGGGCATCCTCCAGAAGGGAGGCAGGTGGATGAGCAGCGCTCTGTGCTGGCTGCCCAACCCCAGAGTCCCCTCATGGAGCTCCCAGTTTCCCTGAGTTACCACTCCATTGCTGCCATGTGTTACCATCCCCTGGCTTCTAGAGAGAACACTTGGGGGAAATCCTGCTTTGCCCACCTCCAGGCACAAATGCTGCCCCTGGTGGGCATATCCGAGGAGCAGCACTTCTGTGGAGCCCTGGCGGGTCGGTGTTGAAACTGTTCAGTCTTCCCAGGAAAGACAGCAGTTCTGCCACAGAAGGCGGTGGGGTGGGGAGTGGGGGATGGGAGATGTGTGTAGTCAGGGGATCTAGATAGCCAGCTTGGGAAGCCTGAGATGAGGGAGTGACAGTGTGGCCCAAGTTTATGGTGGGTGTGTCCTCTGATGGAGCTGTGACCTCAGGAGCTATGGCTGGCACCTCCTGTCTCACAGCCCATTCGGCTCCTCAGAGCTGCAGGTAAAGTGGGCTGCTGCAACTTGAGACTGAAGTGGTCACAGCTCAGGCAGTTTAGGTCTGGGGAGAAGAGAAAAAAGCAAACAAGGAACATTCCTTTGTATCATGTGGAGACAAAGGTGACAGGCTGGAGACACATGGGGTTTAAATGGATTTATCAAAAAGACAGAGGTAAAAGGTTTATTAAATACACCATCGTGTAGCCACGGTGAGTGAGCTCCAGAGGGGGTGCCTTGGCTGAGCGGAGCTGGAAGCCTCACATTGCAGCTGGGCAGGTGACCTCGTGGTATTCATGGCCCTTATCTGGGTTTGTCTCTGAGGGCAGCACTGGTCTTTCTTGGGACTGGCCATGAGTCACAGGGGTTGTGTAAGGTATGCCAGGTTAGCAGGTATGTGCCAACCAGTCAGGGCCATGCTCCAACACAGGGGTCCCTGCTTTACTTTTGGTCTTTTCGTCTCCATACTCTGAACTCTGGCCAGGGAAGACAAACAGCTTTCAGTTACTCCTGGGAATGCCTGTCCTTGGGGAACGGGGAGCACAGGGGACTGCAGAGACTGTGCCCATGGGGACCACAGGGAAAAACTGCCCAGCTGCATACTCTCTGGCTCAGAAATGACAATCTTGCCCTCCTCACTGAGGCTGCCAGTGACAGTTGTCTTGTTCATCTGTCTCTACACCTCCTAAGTATATACATGAATTAGAATACAAGTCTTGGGGCCGACAAGAGGACTCAGTCGGTAAAGACACTTGCCACTAAGCTTGATGACCTGAGTTTAAGCCCTAGGCCCCACAAGATGAAAGAAGAGAACTGACCCCCACAAGTTGTCCTCTGACATCCACATGCATCTCTCCCTCCCCCATGCACACAGCATAATATTAAAGCAAGCTGTTGCACCACAGCCCTCCCCTCCCTTGCAGGCATCATCATCTCAGTGAAGACACGCTCAGAACGGCAGATCTTAAGGATAAAGCAGATAAACATTCAACTGGCCACCAAGATCCAGCACCTGGAATTCAGCTGCTCTGAGAAGGTGAGGCTTGGGGGACTGGTTCCATGGCTGTCCCCTCCAGCCCAGTACTGCCCACGCTCATATAGCCTACAGCTCTGCCTGTTACTCCCTCTTCCTGGTCTTTCTGGCTTAAGCATGGGCTCCTGGAGCCGGGCCCAGTCCCTCCTCTGGGCATCTTGTTCCTGTCATCACTGCTTAGGGATCTTCCTGGGAATGACTCCCCTCAGTAGCCAGAATGCCAGACTGTGGCTCTTAACTGTCTGTAGCCCCAGGCCTGCAGGAATGTGGCTCGGAAGCTCATTGCCCAGTGTCTGTCTGCTTTTACCACAGGAACAAGAAATTGAGAGACTCAACAAGCTGTTGAGACAGAATGGACTTCTTGGGGATGGGAACTAGCCTTCCAGAAGCTCTACCCTAGAGAAGCTGGGTGGTGGCCAGAGAGCAACTGTGTGCTGCCAAGTCCAGTCCTCATCTTTGCCTTGGCTTGCGCTCCCTGGATGCTGGGGACACATCTTTGTCAGCTCTGCTGCCTCTTCGCTGTGACCCAGAGCCACTGTCCACGCCCTCCTCCTGCAGCAAAGGAATCAGAACCACCTTTTCTCAGCCGGACTCTGCTGCTGCTTGAATATGGACAAGGAAGCTGGGCTTGTAAAACTTAATGCCATTGTTCCTCTGTGTGTAGGGGACCAGCACATCCTGAGAAGGACAGAAGCTGGCACCTTGCACCAGCCCATTCTAGAAAACCTTTCTAATCTCCTGCTGCACCCCCTGGGGGAGCTAGCCTGGTGCCCAGCCCCTCCTGGGCAGCACCCAGCTGTACCATCAGCTTCAAACTGGCTCTGCACCCACCACATCTCTCTCAATTACTGTGCAATTAATGTATAAAATAAGTGTTCTTCTTCCCCTGGGCCCACCTACCACATTCTCTCCTTGGTGGCAGCCCACACGCTATAGAGCTAGCTCACTGCGGGGGGGCCCCCAGACTGCCCTGTAATTAGCATCATGTTGGGGTACAATGCCCTCGTGAGCACATATTTTTACACAGCCTCTTGCTGGTTTGTACTTCTCAAAATGCTGATGGGCAATTTGAAGACAACTCCCGACAGATGGGGATAATGCACTGTGGAGGCTCTCCCTTCCACCTCTCGAGAGGTGACGAGGCCTGTGACCTGTGTGTGCAGAGTGTGGAACCACCTGACCCGACCCTCGCCCAGCAGAGTAAGGTTCCTGAGAGGAAAAGGAGGTGGAGAGAGGCAGAGTGCTGGTTTAAGGGCAATGAGCAACTGGGTTGGTGTCCACCAGAGCCTTGGGCCTGGGTGCCCACTGCTGCAGAGGGAAGGCCGTCAGGGTGGGTACTCACTCCTGCAGGTCCACTTGCATCACACAAATGGGAAGAAGAAGCTGAAGGGCAGCCTGGCGTTGATGGTGGGTGGGGCTCGGAAGCCTGCCTCTGCAGGGGCTGACACGTCCACAAATGTCACTGTAGTGGAAATGACAATCATCCTCTCAGGCCCTGGGAGGGGCTGGAATGAAAAGACAGAACCGGCTCGCTCATCATCTTCCTCACTCAGCCACTGTCACTGTCAGCTTGAGGCTGACAGGTATGCAGAGTCAGCCAGGCAAAAGTGCAGCCGAGTGCACAGCGCTCCATGCTGATCCAGCAATAGCAACCATGGCTCAGTGTTCACAAGAATTGTGACCACAAAGAAAACCCATCAGTGAGTTTTCCCCTCTAAGTACAAGCTAAAGAATGATTTTGAAATTGTTCTAGGAGTCAAAATTACAGTCAGGCATGATGGCCGGGAGTCACAAGTTTGAGCCCAGTCTGGGTTACATGAGAAGATCCTATGTCAAAATACCAAATCCCACCAGGCACAGCAGCACTAGCTAGCTTCCCGTCCCTGAACATGGGAGCTATGACATGACCCTGTCTTTAAAAAAAACAGTTGAGGGCTAGAGAGATGGTTCAGCAGTTAAGAGCACTGCCTGTTCTTCCAAAGGTCCTGAGTTCAATTCCCAGCAACCACATGGTGGCTCACAACCATCTGTAATGAGGTCTGGTGCCCTCTTCTGGCCTGCAGGCATACACACAGACAGAATACTGTATACATAATAAATAAATAAATATTAAGCCGGTGGTGGTGGCACACGCCTTTAATCCCAGCAATCCCAGCACTCGGGAGGCAGAGGCAGGCGGATCTCTGTGAGTTCGAGACCAGCCTGGTCTACAAGAGCTAGTTCTAGGACAGGCTCCAAAGCTACAGAGAAGCCCTGTCTTGAAAAACAAAAACAAAACAAAACAACAAAAAAACAATTGAAATCCAAAAAGATATTATAACCTCTCATACCAAGTAATAAACTTTTCCTTCCAACATGCTGTCATCTTGCCTTCTGTCTTCACCTCCTTTTATTTTGTTGTGGTTTATTTCTTTCAGTGCAAGGCCAGGGGCTGGCCCAGGCTAATCCCAGCCCATGGAGATCATTGTCAGAAGGCCTACCTCTGGAATGGAGATGAGCTGGGCAGTGACGTTTACTATCCTGGCTTGGGGGTTCAGCAGAGACCCATACTTAGTCCATTTTACTTCTATACCCAAAGCCACAGGGAGCTGGCAAGGGCCCTGAAAGAGAAAACTAGATTATAACAGAATATCACACAGCTGCAGATCAAACCCAACTTGCAAGTTGAGCACTTCAATTATAAAATGTTTGCCTGAGCCATCACAGCACCCTCCACTCCCACTACTGGACCACCCAGTGAGAAGCAGCCCCTCCTGTTCCCAAAGAAGGCCTAGTCACTGTGGAGTGGTGGGACCTTCGGGGCCTCTACCAGCCCACATCCACCTCAGAGGAGCGTCTGGAAGCTGGCCAGAGGGACAGCAGGGAAGAAACTATGACTGAATTTAACAGAGAGCAGGTGAATTTGATTGTAGCTCATGTTGCATGCTTTTATCTAACTTCATCAAGTAGCAGTGAAGATACAACTTGGGGCTGGAGAGAGGGCTCTGCAGTTGAGAGCACTGGCTGCTCTGGGTTCAGTCTCCAGCACCCACACAGCAGTAACTCCACCTGTAACTCCAGTTCTAGGGGACCCATATGGTGCACATACATACAAACACTCATATACAGAACTGTTTTTAATCTTAAAAAAAAAGTCGCTGGGCATGGTGGTGCACGCCTTTACTCCCAGCACTCAGGAAGCAGAGGCAGACAGCTCTCTGTGAATTCGATGCCAGCCTGGTCTACAGAGTTGAATTCTAGGACAGCTAGGGATTGTATACAGAGATACCCTATCTTGAACCTTCCCCGGCACCACCACCACCACCACCCCCATCCACAAAAACAAGACAAAACAGCAGGGGGCAGAGTCAGTGTCTGTACATTATCAAAGGTAATAAATAGTACAGGGTAGGTGTGGTGGTTGAATTCAAGGCCAGCCTGCGGCACCACCACCACCACCACCCCCATCCACAAAAACAAGACAAAACAGCAGGGGGCAGAGTCAGTGTCTGTACATTATCAAAGGTAATAAATAGTACAGGGTAGGTGTGGTGGTTGAATTCAAGGCCAGCCTGGCCTACACAATGAGTTCCAGGACAACCAGGACTGTATGGAGAGATCCTGTCTCAAACAAATAAAACAATGAGAACCGCTTCATCTGCATTGAGGGGGCCAGCATGGGGTTATCTGAGCTAAGGCTGGAACCTGACTCTGTCCTAGGACCTTTGCTTGGACAGCCCCAAGATAATGGGCATTGGGTCCTCCAGACCACCCTTTCGCTAACTAGAACTGCAGAAGCTGCACAGTGGGAGACGGGGGGCCCACTATGCTATGGTACTTCCACATATGTTTCACTTTCCACATATATTTTCTCTAAATTCTGTCCTGGCATAAAAAGTTAGCAAACAGCTAAACTGGAGACTGCCAAAAGCAGTAACGGGATTCCTTAGCTTGCAAGAGCCTTTAGAAACCTTATCACTGGACCAGCTTGCCAATCTCCCGTTGCTAGGAGAAGCTGCAGGTGCAGTGGGTGTGAACAGCAGATGCCTGAGGCCTGCTTCCCCCAGCACTAATGACTGCCGTCTTTACCCAGTGCCAGAAAGCCGAGAGCCATACCCCAGGTTCACTGGTGAACCTGGCACAGGGGTGAGGCGGTCCTCGGAGTGGGATCTGGTGAGGTTCTTTCCCCCACTGTGCCACTCCTTATAAATATACAAAGCAGATAATAAGAGGCCTGAAGCAGCTGTGACAAGAAATAGCTGAGCAATTAGGGGAGAATGGAGTGCACACCTCCACTGGGGACAGCCCACACTTTGCCACTAAGACAAAAGGAGGAGGTGGGCGGAGGAGTCACATGTGACCAGGAAGCTATTTGTAGGATGTCAGCTCCCATTAAACTCTTTGGGGAACTTTGGAACTGAGAGCTCATGTGTGGGTGGGCCGCCATTCCAGCCAGAGGGCATGGAATGGAAGTGGCAGAGACAGGAGGTCACATCCCATGTCCCCCATGTCACCAGATGCCTTAGGAAGACTTACTGCATCACTGTTTTCCAAGTTGACCATCCTGGATTTTGGAATATTTGCATAGCCATGATGACTGAGAAATTCATAAGGCTAGACAGAATCCATTGTTCATGTCCACCTCACTCAGTCAGTCGAGAGTTAATGGTATCTCACTGGGCCCAAGTTTTGACCGTGGTGGTGACATGTTGGCACTAAGAAACTTTCAGGTTTGGATGTCACATTTTTGGGTTAGGGATTTCTCAACCGCAGTGACTGTGGTGGTCACTTGTGCTTCCAGTTTATGGAGTGACCACTGTGTCCTGACAACAGCCAAACAAATTTAACCCTCTGAACAGCCCTGTGAGGTCAGTGATGTTGTTTCTGAAGGGCTTTAGTAGCCCCAGCATGACAAACATGGCTCTGGCAGGCACTGCCCTCCCCCATTCCCTCTGCCTTGCTAACCTGTTAGATCACCAAGGGCTATTCCCTTACTTGGCCACTTCCTCCTTCTGAGACTGACTACCAAGGTCCAGCTATCAACGTATTGAAATCCAACAATCAGAAGCCCCTTCTGACTGCCTTAGTTAACATGCCCAATTAAAATAAACCAACTCATCCTAACAACAGGGTTTCCCTTCCTTCCTTTATAAACTTCCATTTGCCCATGGGCAACGTCTGTCTCCTCTCTCTCAAGAAGTAGGCCTTTGTCTCTCCAAAGCAAATACCCCTTTTCCCCTCCCTTGTTCCTTTTCCCTTCTCCCTCTAGCTCCTGTTTTTGTGTCATTCCCTGCCCTTTGACCCTCTGGGGCAGATAAATCTCCTTGTACTGAGAACCTGGTCTTGGGGTGTCCTGTGCCGACTCTAGTCCTTTCAGTTTTCATGTCACAGGGAAGCAAACGGAGGCTGAAAACTACTGACTAAGGCATTGTGAAGAAGGGGAAGAGTTGAAAAGCCTAGCTTAGCTGCAGCCTCCCCACTGCCTCCCTCCCCACTTGTGACCCACCTGGCAGAGGAAGACACACTAGCAGGTGGCCAGCAGCCTCTTGCTCTTTACCTTCATGTTGGAGGAGTGGGTGACATAACGCACAGGCACCCAGTCCTGCACATCCTGGGCCCGGGAATTCCCAAATGCAGCCACATAGTCAGGGAAGGCCTGGCCTCTTAGTAGGCCCTGAATCTTCTGTGCCAGCAGCTCACAGGGGATGGTGCCTGTCAATCTTTGGGAAGGAAAGAGAGGCCAACTCAGGGAGGCACTGACAACCTCCAGGACATGCTAAACTCTATACTTCCATCCATCTTCCTCTCCAAAAGATGCGATCATCTAACCTCTGGGGTGGTCCTGACTTTGGGGCACCCTGGTCATGGAGATGACCCCAGCAGTTTCTCAACCTGCATTCTACCATCTCTTTCTGTACAGTGTGCCATGGCAAGAAGGACAGTGGCCTTCCCAGAACCTGTCCTCCTGAAGGGTGCTGGCACATGTGAGTTCCACAGGAGGGAACCAGGGTTTATCCTGGGCTGCTGCCTCCTGGCATCCTGTAGGAAGTGTTCAGAGGAACCCTCAGGAAGAAATGCTGGTCTGAGATCAGAGCTAGTAATCAAACTATTGCCCCTCCACGGATGTGGGGAGGGCACGGGTGGAGAGGAAATGAAGGGGACAAAGGCGCGTGTTTGTACAGAGTGGGAATTCAGCAACAAGTTCACAGAACCAAAGATCCAGAAATGCCACTGCAGCACTCAGGAGGCTGCGGCCTGAGAACCAGGAGTTTGAGTCAAGCCTGAGCTATGCAGGGAGACCTTATCTCCCATGTCACATTCCAGTTTTTGTTCAGTGGTTCTTTTATGCTGTAAAATTAAAAATCCAGAAATAGGAAGGACTTTCAAGGGAAATGTTTTCTGCTCAAACTCAAAAAAAGCTATTTAACTTTAACCACAAAGCACACAAAACTCTGCGTCCGTCCTCTGCCGTGTTTGGAGTGGGAAGGCTACAGCAGTTTGCTGGTGACTTGGTTGCAACAGGAGAAGGGAGCGCCGGGCGGTGGTGGCGCACGCCTTTAATCCCAGCACTCGGGAGGCAGAGGCAGGCAGATCTCTGTGAGTTCGAGACCAGCCTGGTCTACAAGAGCTAGTTCCAGGACAGGCTCCAAAGCCACAGAGAAACCCTGTCTCGAAAAACCAAAAAAAAAAAAAAAACAGGAGAAGGGAGGATGCTTTCTCTGCCGCAGTCACTCTCACCTGAGTTGACAGCCAGATTGTACATTGTAGCCAAACAACACGGGGTCCCGGAGCCCCTCGCTGGCAAGGCAGTCCTGCTGGCCTGTGCTATGAAGAATGGTAAACTGTCCTTGTCTGTTTGTTGTCTGAATAATCCCAGACATTCAAAGGTTGTTAAGGGACAGGTAACGGTTCCAGAACAGCCTGACTGTCCAGGAAGAAAGTAGCATCACTATATGACACGAGACATGAGCGAGGTGCAATCCATCACCTTCTCTGGACCTCTGGTTGTTCCCAGGAAGGGGCAAAAAGATGCCAGTAATCTTTTACTGGCTCACCTTCAGAATTAATTCCAATGAGGTGTGGTGGCCGGGCCTCTAATCAAGACACTAAAAAGGCTAAGGAGGGCTGCGCATTTGAGGATTCCTGAACTAGAGTGAGTTCAAGACTAGCCAGTTCAACTTGCCAAACCCTTGTTTCAAAATGAAGAATAAGGAAAGGGTTGAGGTACGTATAGCTCAGCGCAGACTACTCTCCTGGTATGCACAAGTCCCAAAGGAGAGTCTGTGAGTTTGAGGCCAGCCTGGTCTACATGGTGAGCTTCAGGACACAGAGAGATCCATCCTGTCTCAACAAAACAAAAACAATAGTGAACGAATGAATGATTCCAACCCTTCTGCCTCCAGGTGTCCTTGTTTTTTTTTTCTTTTTGTTTTGGCTTTGTTTTGTTTTTTCAAGATAGGGTTTCTCTATGTAGTCCTGGTTTTGTAGACTCACAGAGACCCGCCTGCCTCTGCCTCTGCCTCCTGAGTGTACCACCAATGCCCAGCTTAGGTGCCCTTTTAAATTCACTGTTCTCTTCCCCTAAAGTACCAGTCTCTTCTCCACCCAGCCCCACCACATTTCACTGGCTCAGAGGAAGCCCTGGCGAGTCAGGTACCTCCCTCCTACAAGCTGCCTAAAGCATCCTTGGCAGCAAATGGAAGCACAGCCCATCCATGCAGACAGGGAAGGTGACCTTCTCCACAGATCCAAAAAAAGGATACCCCTTCTGAGGCTGAAAGCCAGCGGCCAGCGGGAGTCCCACCCTGTAACCAGGGTTGCCGCTGCGAGGAGCAGGCTTGGTGTTGTGCTGAAAAGCAAGGTGACATCCTGTGCAGCATTACTTAGGCACAGCGGGGGCGACACTGTGCTCCTTACAACATCTGGAGGAACAGTGCCCCCGTTCTGAAGTATAAATGGATCCCCAAGAGTGGGAGGACAGCGCTCTGTGAGCCCGCAAGGTACGGGACAGCACCTGGCTTCCAGGCAAACCCCACACACCACTGCAAGTGCAGGCTGGGGAGCTAGGTCATGCTTCTAGACTATACCTCCCCCCGGAAGTCAGGTTTTCCTTCAACTTGGCAGCCAAATAACTGAACAGAACATTGAAACCTACCTGAATAAAGTGAATCTCAAACTTCTGCTGCAGGAGAGTCACTGTGCTGCTGAATGTCCCCAGTACGAGGGAGAGGCCGGCTTCCCGTATCTGGCCTGTGGCTGTGTACAGCAGGCTGTACTTCACCTGGGGCAGACGGGGCTCATCAGTCTCTGCCCTCCACTGCCCAGCAGCCACCCCCAACTCTGCTGTCCAGTCACATCAGTGATGTCCCCTTAGTGTACCAGTGGACAGAGCCACCTCAGTCTCTCTGTAACCAATTTTTTGATCTTTCCGATCAGCTGACTCAAGCACAATTTGAACAGACTATTTCTGCAGCAGAAATGAATCTAATCAATAAATGGTAGTGACAATAAATTGTGTGTGGGGGGGGTCAGATGGTGGTGGCACACACCTTTAATCTCAGGACTCAGGAGGCAGAGGCAGGTGGGTCTCTAGTTTGAGGATAGCCTGGTCTACAGAGTGAGTTACAGGACAGGCTCCAAAGCTATAGAGAAACCCTATCTCAAAAAAACAAAAAAAAAACAAAAAAAGAAAAGAAAAAATTGTGTGTGTGGTACACATATGTGTGTGTACATGAGTGTGTGTGTGTGTGTGTGTATGTATCCATGCACACACACACAGAGGGCAGAGCATGACACTGGGTGTCTTCCTCTGTAACTCTCTGCCTTATTGCCTTGAGACATGGTCTCTTACTGAACCACAAGCTCTCAATTCCAGCCAGGCTGCCTGGACAGTGCACTCTTGGGCTCTGCCTGTCTGTCCTCCAAAGCTGGGCTTACAGCCAGGTATAGTAGCCACGCTTGGCTTTTTACATGGGTGCTAGGGCTTCGAACTGAGGTCCTTATGTGTGTGAAACAAACATTCTTACTCCCCATCTCCTCAGCCCCTGACAAGGAGCTGGATTTACGGAGACATGGAGAAATGTATCCTTTGATGAGATCACAGAGCAAGAAACACGCTGTCACAGAGTTTTCCCTGGAGGCCAACAGGCTGGAGTCAGGCAGTCAGAGCAGGACTGCAGAGTCACACTGGACACCCACCTCGAGAACAACATTGCTGCAGAGTCTATCTTGCCCAGTGCTGACCAGAGATGGCCGCAGGACGCCATGGCCTTCTAACTGGGTCAGCGTGTGATTGAGAGACCGATACAGGACAGACTGGATCTTGATGGAGACCTGGGAGGGAAGATAGCCTTGGTTATGAGGCTGCTACAGGCTACATATAGCATATATGTACAGATAGCATATACAACAACCAAAGCTTAAAATGAAACTTTAGTGACAATAGTGCGAAGTACAGGACATGCACACTGCCATGCCCTGTGCATGCTACGGATATTTCCATGTAAACACACATGAACACACGGTCAGAGAAAATTTGGAGAGCAGTGTTCTAAGATCCTATTCATCAGAGTCGGAAAGAGCCAAGAGTCCATTTCCACAAGGAACACTATGCACCCATAAAAAGTCAAATCCCAAAACATGCTACCACATGGGTGAGTCTTGAAAACATAAAGTGAAAGAACCCAGACACCAAAGGTCACACATAGGGCAGACTCCACTAAACATGGAATGTCCACACAGGCAAATTCACAGAAACCAAAGTGGTCGTCATTGACTGGAAACTGCCGAGTGGAACCTAAGGGACGGGGATTCTTAGGGGTAATGAAAACATCCTGGGGTTAGACTGTAGTACTAATTGATCAGAATTGGTCAGAACCCCAGTTTCAGCAACCCCTTGCCCTCAGGAGATGGACCTCACAGGCACCTCACACAGTGGTTGGTGAGGTAGGCAGCAGGTTTGAGGAAAGACAGAGCCAGATAAACTTCTTAAGGGACATTTGTCACTGTGACCAACACCGGAAGACTGACGAAGTGACAAGCAATCCCCTGAAGACAGCCCAGCCGCTCTGACAGGATGCTCCACTCCAGACTTGGAGCCTGGGAAGTGCTCTTTACACTGTCTTCAGTTAAGGCAAACATGTTCCTAACTTAAACTTAGAAATAAAGATGTAGTTCTTACACGCCTGCTCCCATGACCAAGGCAACCTACAACTGTTCTTCCAGGTCAGATCACTTGCTCCCATGCAGACAAAATGTGGGGACATGGGTGACAGAAAAAGAAAAAGGCAATCTCCACATCTGTCTGCCTCCAGCAACTTGGGTCTGTGACTTACAGACACCATGTTGACTGGGCCAGTTTGGATCGGTAGAATCAAAGCACTTTCTAGAGGCCGGAAAGATGTCACAAAAAGGCCTGACATATCTTTGTTTTGTTTGAGAACAGGATCTCACTGTGTGGCCCTGGCTGGCCTGGAACTCTCTATGTCGGCCACACTGGCCTTGAACTCACAGACACCTGCCTGTCTCTGTCTTCCAATTACTGGGATTAAAGCCATTTACTTCTATGCCTGGGTAAACATAAATCTTAAAAACAAAGGTGGATCTCTGTGAGTTTGAGACCAGCCTGGTCTACAAGAGCTAGTTCCAGGACAGGCTCCAAAGCTACAGAGAAACCCTGTCTCGAAAAACCAAAAAAAAAAAATCTTAAAAAAAAAAAAAGTGGATGACTTGTGAAATGTAATACTCATGGGCTGACCCCTGGACAAAAGCATCTGCACACACCTGCACACACACGTGCACATCCCCACCTCCAAAGAGACAGAGGATGAGAAAGAGAGAGAGAGAGAGAGAGAGAGAGAGAGAGTAAAATGCTTTTACCTGTGTCGTTGAATTAGGCACCTAGACAAAAATAAACCACAATAAACTTAGTTAGGCACAAGAAATATGTGCATTTCTACAGCCATTTCAGGCTTCAGCTAAAGGCCACTGTCATCCATTAGAGTCATCACTAAGACGACAGCAACCTCTCCACTTAGGACTGGTCCTCTCCTGCTCCGATCTATGTGCCAATCACCGTATTGTCCTTCCCATGAGAAGCACCATTCCAGAGGCCTGGCTGCTTGGTGTTACTACTCCGAACTACCTCACAGCTTCTGAGAGCCCACGTTTTATGGTGCCCACAGGACTGTTAACACCACAGGCATTAAACATCAGACTTCCAAAGCTGTTCACAGTCACTCAAAACCTGGCCTTGGTCAGCTGTTATCAAGGTGAATGAAGGGAGTTTTAAAACTGAATAGAAACAAGATACAACCCAAGTACATACAAGCTTCATAAAGATCACTTCAGCAGGGGCAGGAGAGATGGCTCAGAGGGGAGAGCACTGGCTGCTCTTCTAGAGGTCCTGAGTTCAATTCCCAGCAACCACAGGGTAGCTCACAGTCATCTGTGATGGGATCCAATGCCCTTCTCTGGTGTGCAGATGTGCATGTAGATGGAGCACTCATATACATAAATACATACATGAATACATACATAAATACATACATGAATCGGGCTGGAGAGATGGCTCAACCATTAAAGGCTGGGCTCACAACCAAAACACATACATAAATCTTTTCTTTTTTTTAAAGATCACTTCAGCAGCCACTGTCACCACAGTGCTGGAGAACACAAGTGCCCACCCAGGTCAGGCACATGCTGAGATCACTCTGCATCCTCGAGGGTGTGAAGACCAGAACACAGACAAAGCTGTGCACCAGCTGGTCCTTACCCTCAGGATGGCAGGACTGCTGTAATGAATCATGCTGAGGGCTTCCATTCGTTCACACTCTTCTATGTCCACCCTTCTGCTGCATTCGAAGGCCTGGCTCACCAGGAATGCTGGAGAAGGTGACATCCCGGGTGGGGGTGGAGGAGGGGAGGGGAAATACAGACATGTTTAGCTAATGAATGAGAACAAAAACTGTATAAAAGGCAAAATAATCTACAACACAAATGCAGCATGTTTAAAATGGGGCTTAACAACTGGGTTTCAACTAGGAAATACACGTACAAAATATTCTAAACTTAAAAGACACAAAAGATACTGAACAGTGTCTCCCCCAATTCTGTCCCCTACCCAGGTCCCTGCCCAAGGGAGTGTTGCGCCTGCCGCTGAAGCTTTCAGAGATACTATGCAAATAAAACACATACGTAAAAGGTTTTTTTAAAAAACAATTATTTCCCCCTTTTGGACACAGCTGCACAAACGATGCACTAAACTGTGCATTTTTTCCATGAGCAATGAATGCATCTTGAAGACTCTGCAGCAGCAGTGAAGAGATAATTAGTGTTCTCTGGTGGATGTGGCATAATTACTCCCTAGCTCCCTGCTAATGGCCACTGCAGTTGTCTCTGCCTTGGCTGTCGCTGTCACAGTCTGCATGGGGCTTTTGTATGTGGGCCAAGCCTTCTTGCAGGAGCTTCGCTAATTTTGATTCATATGTTATAGTGCCTTTGGCAGGGTGGGACCAACTGTTCCACCAGCTCCTGCAGGGGAATATCTGTTCCCCACAGCTACAAACTCTCTGAGCTTTGTCACTCTGCCTTAGTTTGCTTGTTTGCTTTTTGAGACCAGATCTCACTATGTAGCTCAGGCGGGTCTCAAACTGGGTGATCCTCCCTCCATCTCCCAAGAGCTAGGGTCTGAGGTATGCCGCCTCACCAGACTTCAGCTGGTTTTAACTGGCCTTGGCCTATTTTTGCAAAGAAGCTTCTTTTCATCAGTACTTGTTAGCCAGTCACTCATTACAGTTGCTGACAGCTGGCTGAGTGTTAGCCCAGACCCTAGGACTTGGCTTCTCTGCTCTCCTGGAAGAAGTGGTTCTTACCCAGGCCCCTGAGCACAACAGTCTCAGTGCTCCCACTGTGAGATTCAGCCAAAGAAATCCTACACAAGCAGGCATGGGGTGCACCCTTGGAATCCCAGAACTGGGGAACAAATCTGGAAAGACCAGGATGAGTCTTTCCAAAAGACCCTCACTCAGAAAACAAGTGAGAGCCAGACATGGTGGCATGTGACTCTAATTCCAGCATTGGGAAGGCACAGGGAGGCACAGAGGCAGGTAGGTCAGCCTGACCATCAGTTCTGAGCCAGCTGGGCTATGTAGAGACACCATCTCAGAAACTAAAGACAAACAAACAACACAAATGAAGAAACTTAAAGCCTCACCACTGAGCTTCTGGGGAAAACCTAGCGATGTTAGCATGGCCTCAAGGGATACTATGAACACAATTTTATTTTTTTTTTTATTACATTTGACTTGTGGGTGGGTGGCTGCATGAGAGAACAGCACATGGCTGGAAGGCAGAGGATAAGCTGTGGAAGTCAACTCCCTCCCTCCACTCCATGAGTCTCAGGAATAAAACTCAAATTGTCAGGCTTGGTAGCAAACACCTTTACCTGTTGAGCCATGTCACTGGCCCTGGGTTAAGGTTAACCAGAGGAATCAGCCTCATGCAGCATGGCAACCAGCACACATAAGTACTTAAACAAATGCTGTAGAGTCTGTAATCCCCGAAATGTGTACCTGCATGTCACTGTTTCCAGGTGCTTACCGCAGGGTTCAGGCAGTCACTGACCAGGGTAGAAAGGACCTCTTCAGGCAGGCAACCTTCGAGGCCCTTCTACCTGAAGAGTCTTTAGACTATGAAGCCTGTTTAACTGGCAAGCTGAAGTGACTGCTAACAGGAAGAGCAGGGGCACTCTCTCACCTGCAGGGTTCTGATCTGTGCACAGAGATGACGTGAGAGGCGAAGGCAGTCCAAGAAATGAAGATGTGCCTGCAGTCTGCAGGGGAACTCCGTGCTGCAAACACAGAGCGCACAGGTGAGCAAGGTGTTCCTTCAGCACTGCTGGACACATGGCAGTGCCCACAGAGCTGTGGGTTTGGGGACACAATGCTGAGCACAGTCCCTGCCACCCAGGGCTCATTCTCAGTTGTCAACCACACACAAACACACAAAATTTTAAAATAAATTTTAAGCTTCGTGTGGTGGTGTACATATCTTTAATCCCAGCACTCAGGAACAGAAGCAGATGGATCTTTATGAATTAAGGCCAGCCCAGGCTGCACAGCTGTAACAGTTTCCTCCAAGACTGAAACATTCTGCCCTGCAGGGAAGCTCCTTAAGCAGGAAGGTAAACAACTCTAAGGAACTTCAGGAAGTCCCTGAAACTGACCAGATTCACTAGGGCCCTCCCTTCCAGAGTAAGCAATAAAAGCTGAGAGTCCTTCCCAGGCTAAATGAACAGAGCTGTGAAGAAGACTTTCAGACCAGTCAGCAACCTGGAAGCAGCAGAAACTAGCTGAGTTGTGAGGAAGAGGTATAGATCAGTGATTCTCAACCTGGAAGTTGAATGACCCTTTCACAGGTATCCCGTAAAACTATCCTGCATATCAATATTTACACTACCATTCATAACAGTAGCAAATCCACAGTTCTGAAGTAGCAACGAAAATAATTTTATGATTGGGGTCACCACAACATAAGGAACTGTATTAAAGGGCCACAACATTGGAAAGTTGAGAACCACTGCGCTAGCCCCTTAAATTTTCATGTATGTATGTATCTATCTATCTAGAGATGAGGTCTTACTATGGTGCCCAGGCTGGTCTTGAACTCCTCTAGGGCTCAAAGGGCTCAAGCGGTCCCTCAGACTCCCAAATGATGGGATTAAAGTTGCTTAAGGCAAGTGTGATGGTCCATGCCTTTAACCCAGGTTTAACTATATCCTCTCCTACTTGGGAGGCAGAGGCAGGCAGATGTCTGTAAATTAGAGGTCAGCCTGGTCCACATAGGAAATTCTAGGTGCACCACAGCTACATAGTGAGATCCTATCTCAAGTAAATAGAGGCTAAAAAGAACATGTGCACCTGTGTGTCCCCTGTTTCATTATGGAATGCCCCCTTGGCACAGGATGGGAAGCTGAAGTAGTGTTTCCCTCTGTGGACAGGAATTGGATGGCTGAGCACAAGTGTGAACAAATCACTATTCAATAACATTAAATGGCAGTTGTGATACTCATTAAAATCTTACAAGATTTTGTGTGTGTGCACGTGGGGGAGGGGCCCATGGAGGTCAGAGGTCAACTGGATGTCTTTCTCAATTGCTCTTCACCTTAGTTTTTGAGACCAGGTCTGCTTGCATCTGCTAAGAAAGGGTGGTGGGGTAGATGCTAAGAGTACATAGTGCCTTTACAGATGACCCTATTCGGTTTCTAACCTGCCCCCATCAGGCAGTTCACAACCACCTGTAACTTGGCTCCCTCTCCTGGTCTCCACAGGCACTACACTCACTTGCACACACCCACCCCCCCCAACATAATTATCCCGGTGCTAAGGCGCACACCTTTGATCCCAGCACTCAAAGGTAGAAACAGGCAGATCTCTATCAGTTTGAAGTCAGCCTGATCTACATAGCAAGGTCTAGGACAGTCAAGGCTACAGAGTGAGACCCTATCTCAAAATAAAAAAATAGGAACACATAATTAATGTTTCTAATGAAAAAAAAAAAAGAATGGATAGCGGCTGGTGTACTCTTCTGCTCAGGAAGCAGAGATGGATTATCATTTCAAGGACCAGCTGAACATACAGTGAGAATCAAAGAAGAAAAACTAAAAATATATAGAAGGGCTGGAGCTGGAGTGCTGGGGTCCGTGAGCAGCATGGTTCCAGCCCCAGTGCTGCCAAGACAAGGCGGGCTCGTCAAGATGCTCTGACACTGGTTCACAACTCTTCTCCGGACAGCAGTGAGTTCTTCCCAGGCTGTACTCGGGAATGCTGGGAAAGTCCCCCACAGTGCCCGGCACACAGGGAATGCTCAAAGAACAGTAACTGGCCTTCATATTGACATAGCAAGACACAAAGGTTATCGCAGAAAAACAAAAGAGCTTTCTAGAACAATGTGGCCATGAACCCACTTCTACAATTATGTACAAATTTTGTAGATACACTTATAGACCAGGATGAACATGGCCAGCCTTTTTACAAAGGTTTGCAATGTAGATTTTTTTGTGGGGGTGCGGAGCAGGTGGGATTGACACCATGGCCTGGAGCACACTAAGCATGCGCTCTACCAGTGAGAGCCGTTCCATCTTTACTAAGGCTCTTCCGCTGCTTCCCACTCCGACAACTGG
The DNA here is from genome assembly GCA_028555095.1 of Dicrostonyx torquatus. NCBI lineage: Eukaryota > Metazoa > Chordata > Mammalia > Rodentia > Cricetidae > Dicrostonyx > Dicrostonyx torquatus. Next base: position 735,449 of record JAQHUG010000116.1, read on the forward strand.
TCTATATTAGACTTTCCTTTTCCAAGGATGCTTCTGAAAAGGTTATTTTTGCCCTTCCTTTTCCATACACATGTGTGTATGTGATATAATTGTTTGTATGTTCATGGGCACGCACATGTGTGTGTCTGTGTCTGCAGGAGCACATTGATACATGGGCAAATAAATGGAGGCTGAAGGTTGATACCAGGCAGCGTTTTCATTCAGCTACATTATTCAATGAAGCAAGGTCTCTCGATTAAACCCTGAGCGTGCGGATAGAGTTAGTCTGTAGCCAGCTTTCTCCTGGAGATCCCATGTCCACCTTTCGATGCTGACCTCCTGAAGCATTTACGAGGACCGTGGAGATCCGAACACCTGTCTTTGTGCTGTGGCTCAAGTACTTAACCACTTAGTTATCTCAACACCCCTCTTGTTTGTTCTGAGCCAGGGTTTCATGTAGCTCAGGCTGATTTAAATTTCAATTCCTGCTTCTCCTGCCTCCACCTCCCAACTGCTGAGATTATAGGTGGGCACCAGTATAGATGGAAAGTAGAAAAAGACAAGATCTCCTGAGTAAATTGGGAGCATGGAGACCTTGGGGGAGGTTTGAAGGGGAGGGAAGAGGCAGGGAGGGGAGCAGAAAAAACTGTAGAGCTCAATAAAAATAAAAAAAAATTACATGCATCATTAACAGGTCATATTTTACTGGTTTGCTAATGAAGAGATATATAAAATAGCACACAGTTTCCTAATATCTATAAAACAAAATATGATCCTGGGACGAGGACCTGGCACTCAGGCAATCCACTCCCCATGCCCAGAGGCATGTTCAATCAGTTTGCTACAGTCTCTTTGGCTGAATAAACAGAAAATTTTGTGAGATAAAAATCAACCACAGAGCCAGACAGTGGTGACACACGCCTTTAATCCCAGCCCTCGGAAGGCAGAGGCAGGTGGATCTCTGGGAGTTCGAGGCCAGTCTGGTCTACAGAGTAAGTTCCAAGACAGCCAGAGCTGTTACACAAAGAAACCCTGTTTTGAAAAAAAATCAAACAAACAAAAACAAAAGAAAAGAAAAATTCAACTGCAGAAGTGGCCTCAAATCCTGGGTTCAGAATTTCAACACTCACTTGACTTCCCATGATCTTTGAGAGGAACAGCAATGACTCGCTGTGGTGTCAACTATGTTGCAAGGGCTGGCAGTTTGGCATTCTGACACTGAAATTAGCTGATATTTCAGGATGTGTGAGACTTCTATCACATTGTTGGCTCACCTCATATTTGGTGGGCTGTGGGGCATCTGAGGTGGATGTAGAAGGACCGTCAGATGTGGCACTCAGTGTAAAGCCACCCGATGCTTGTGTCAGTCTGTCGAAATTGTCTTCGTTAGGCACTTCCGAATTAGCAAAGGACAGAGCAGGCTTGTCTGTTTTTAGACAAAGCATTGAAAATCAGCAGAAATGTATGGAGTATGTGATATCCCTACTTTAGAAACCCATTCTTAATAGCAACAAGACCGATGTTAAAAGCTGGGCAGTGGTGGTGCACACCTTTAATTCCAGCACTTGGGAGGCAGAGGCAGGCAGATCTCTGAGTCCAGTGAAGGCCAGCCTGGTCTACAGAGCTAGTTCAACAACAGTCAGGGCTACAAAGAGAAACCTTGTCTCAAACATCAAAACAAAAAGGCTGATATAATGAAAGATTTTCTGGACTTTCTTCATGGCTCAGTAAATAAAGGCACTTGTCGCCAGACCTGACAACCTGAGTTGGATCCCCAGGACCCAGACAGTGGAAAGAGAGAGCTAACTCTAAAAAGACACCCTCTAACCTATGCACACATGCATGCATGTGCACACACACAAATAAATGTAATTTTAAATGTTTTCTTGCCGGGTGGTAGTGACACAGGCCTTTAGTCCCAGCACAGGCAGAGGCAGGTGGGGCTCAGTTCATAGAGTGAGTTCCAGGACATCTAGGTTACACAGAAAAACCCTGTCTTAAAAGAAATAAAAAGTTTTATATTTGCTTCTCCTGGGATTTTCTTTCTTTCTTTTTTCTTTTTCTTTCTTTTGAGAGAGGGTGTCTCTGTGTAGCTGTAGCTTTGGAGCCTGTCCTTGCACTTGGTCTGTAGACCAGGCTGGCCTTGAACTCACAGAGATCTGCGCGCCTCTGCCTCTCAAGTGCTGTTATTAAAGGTGTGCACTATCGCCCAGCATCTCCCAGGATTTAAGGCTTCTTAAACAGGATCCCTGTCATCATGACTCTAAGGTCATCCTTGTCTATATGATGAGTTCCAGGCCAAGACCCTGTCTTGAAAAAATCAATAAGCAAACAAACAGGATCACTAGACTTGGCTGCATCTAACAGTGTGGTTGGTAGTACTTGCTTCAAAGGCCTGCAGGAAACAACACAGCAGAAACTAAGGGACAGAGCTGGTCACTTTCTCCAGCATACAGATAAATGTCTGCTTCTTACTCCCTCCTGGGGACATTCTCTCTGGGTGGCTGTGGGAAGATAAGACTTATTCATCTCTTGGCAGCCATCTCCTGCCATGAAGGGCGAGGAAGAGGCAGGCTCCATGTCCATTAGGCTGCTATTATGGCTTAGATAGTCACTGTCAGTTGTCACTTAGGACAAATCACAGCACAGTCCTCCAAGTCTTTAAGCACGAGGGAACAAATCCAAAATAGAGAAAGATTTGGAATGAGATAATGAAGTTTAACCGACAGAGCCATGAGTGTGCCTGTGCTCTTTAACATCCCGAGAACAGCACACCCTCAGGGGCAACACACCGCCTAGGCTGACTGCTCAGGTAAAAATAAAGATCCTGTACTCATGCAAATACTCTGAGTAAAAATAAAAAAGAAAAGGGAAATGCAAACCACAGGTAACATTTAAAGATGAAACTGATTTTCAGCTATTACTCCAAGAGGAAATAAAGGTGCACACACACACACGCACACACACAACCTGGATTCCCATGGCTACTTGGCATAAACATCTTTGAAGTCAAGTGTAACATAAAGACAGAGACAGCACAAGGACTTGAAGACAGTGTGTGCCAAGGGTCTATAAAGTTACCTGTGAATCAGCCTCCAGCCTTGAATTATTCACACAGCCAAAACACAGAACGGGTGCTTTAAATGGAACTAAATGAGGTTTTCCCAAAAAGCAACTTTAAAAAAAAAAAAGAGGGCTTTACAAAATCTATCAAATTCAAATACTTACAGTTTGAAATATGGATGCAGAAGACAGAAGGGTTGATCTGGTCAATGAGCTTAAAGACCCGGTGAGGAGGGTCTGCTGTCAAATTCATTGAGTAGACAGCTGCCTTCTGACTACAAAACTGTCTATCACCCCTGAGAGGGAAAGAAAACAACAGCAAGTTTTCAGTCCACAATCTAAGCCAGATCACCCTTAATCTTCCAGATGCTGCTAAGAAGAACCACAAGGGCACTGATGACGTCTAATGCCCAAACAGGATTTATTTGTATTTATTTGCTGTTAGAGTGTGGCACGGAAGGTTTTCTAACAAGCAGAATAACTCCTGCCAAGCATGGTGGTGCACACCTTTATTTCCAGCACTAAGATGGTATAGACAAACGGGTCTGTGAGTTCAGGTCTACACGACAGTTCTACATCGGTCAGAGCTACACAGTGAGACTCTATCTCAAAAATATAACAACAACAATAACATTTAAGGGAAGGCTGCTGGGTGTGGAATATAGTCCAGAGCACTTTTCCATAAACTTGGTCAGATTTAAGATTATGATATTTTGGGAGCTGGAGAGGTGGCTCAGTGGTTAAGCATTTCCTGCACTTATAGAGAAGCTAGGTTCAGATCCCAGAACCCACATCAAGGCAGCTCATGCCTGCAACTCCAATTCCAGGGGATAATGACGCTCTCTTCTGGATTCTGTGGGCACTGCATGCATCTAGTGCACATAGCAAATGCACACACATATATAAATCAAATAAATATAAAAACATTCTAGGAAGTTTTTTTTGTTGTTGTTGTTGTTTTGTTTTTCGAGACAGGGTTTCTCTGTAGCTTTGGAGCCTGTCCTGGAACTAGCTCTTGTAGACCAGGCTGGTCTCGAACTCACAGAGATACGCCTGTCTCTGCCTCCCGAGTGCTGGGATTAAAGGCATGCGCCACCACCGCCCGGCTCTAGAAAGTTTTTTATATAAATGTTATTTATTTATTTATTATGTATACAGGGTTCTGTCTGCATGTATACCTGCAGGCCAGAAGAGGGCACCAGAGCTCATTACAAATGTTTGTGAGCCACCATGTGGTTGCTGGGAATTGAACTCAGGACCTCTGGAAGAGCAGTCAGTGCTCTTAATCACTGAGCCATCTCTCCAGCCCCATTCTAGGAAGTTTTAAAAGTATTTTTATTATATTTGTCTGGTGTATATTTGTGGGGGAGTTCTTTTTCCACAGCAAATGTGTGGAAAACAGAGGACAATTTATATAATTTGGTTTTCCTTCTACTCGGTAGTATGTAGGTGCTAGAGATCAAGCTCAGGCCGGCGGGCTTGGTAGGAAGCACCTTGACCTTGACCCACTGAGTCATCCTGCCCTGCTCTCTTGCCCATTCTTCTCTATCTCAGCCACCTGGTCAGCCTGTGCCACAGCCTATAATGCCTGTCCACAAACTTATGCTGCCCAACTTGTACTTGTCCCTCAGGACTCAACACCGCTTGGACCATCTTTTCTAGAAAGCCTTCCCTGGCCTAGCTGAATGTTCTGGCATCTCTGGTGTTCCTCAGGGCCCTGCCTCATTCGCCCCTCTCCCTCATCTAACGGTAAGCTCTTAAAAGTAGCATGGCAAACTCAGCTGTATGTCTCTAGGCTAGTAGGAGGTGCTCAAAAAGACACAGATGGTATAGCCAACTGTGGAGTACCTGCCTAGCTGGTGCCAGGCCCTGCTGCCATCCTGTCCCCTCCCTCCATGGTGTCTGCTGAAAGGTGACAAGGCAGAGGTCACACCAGGACTCTACTCACTTAGTCAACTGGTGTATGTTACCAGGGACCACACATACCTAGAGCCTTGCACGTGCTAGGCCAGCACTCTCCCACTCAACAGTGTTCCTGACAGTCAAGACAGTTTAATGAAGGCCCACTACATGGTATCAGCTGGGCTGGCACCGACAGCACCTATAACAGATACTTCTGTGCTCATGTAGGTTCCATCTGATGAGGGATAGATTCACTCAGGATGCCCAACAAGTCATTCTATGACAGGAGGAGTTGTTGGCAGTTAAACATAATGAAACCTTTATGAACTGAAGCCTAGATAATGGGGCACTCTACAAATTAGCATGTGACTTTTGCTATATTTTCTTTTGATTTTAGAGATAAGGTCTCCCTATAATTGTCCAGGCTATTTTCCAACACTAGAGTTCAAATGATCCTCGTGACCCAGGCATCCCCAAGGAGTTAAGGCTACGGTAGAGTTAATTTGGTTCATATTTTGGGGGAAGGTTGTAAGTTTTAAAAGACTTTTCTTGAAAGATTTAACCCTAAACCTTGTAGCTATTTTTTTAAAAGAAAACTCTTTTTGGGGGCCTACCACCCAGCTCCCAATAAATACATGGTGACTTATTCTTTCTTATAAATGCCTGATCTTCACTTGGCTTATTTCTAGACAGCTTTTCTTAAATTAGTCCATCTACCTTTTGCCTCTGGGCTTTTAACCTTCCTTTATTCTATATATCTTTTCCTCTTCTTACTCCGTGGCTGGCCATGTGGCTGGCCCCTGATGCCCTCCTCCCTCTTTCTCTTCTCTCCTCCCCTCCCCTCCCCTTCTGTCTCCTCTCCTCTTTATTCTCTCTGTCTGGCAGCCCCACCTATCCCTCTCTGCTGCCTAGCTATTGGCCATTCAGCTCTTTATTAAACCAATCAAATGTTTTAGACAGGCAAAGTAACACAACTTTACAGAGTTAAACAAATGTAACATAATACAAATATTTGCATCATTAAACAAATATTCCACAGCATTAATGAAAGTAACACATCTTAAACTAATATTCCACAACAAACTCCCAAGTCTACAAATGCAGTCTGTTTTATAAGCTTTACACAGCACGGCCCACCTGCTCATTCCCATACCAGCAGCAGTTTTTGCTCAGCTGCCAGACACCCACGTGACTTGCTCAGACTAACATGTTGCCTGGTTGGTCCTCAAAGCTTGCCATCTTCTGATCTAAAAACTCTTGCTTACATCTAGAATTACCATATTTGGGGGTCAGCAAGATGGCTCATAGGGTAAAGATCCCTGCAGCCAAGTCTGATGACCTGAGTTTGACCCCTGAGACCCACATGATGTAAGGGGAAAACTGACTCCCTAAAGTTTTCTGTGACCTCCACATGAGCACCAAAGTATGAACATACACACACAAAAAGTGAATTAAAACATAACTTTAAAAAGTTATACAGGGGCTTATGACTTTAATCCCAGTACTCAAGAGGCAAAGACAGGCAGATATCTGAGTTCAATGCCAGGCTGGTCTATAGAGTGAGTTCCAGGACAGCCAGGGCTGCATAAAAAGACCCTGTCTCAGAAACTTAAGGGGGCCAGAATGGTGACTCATCAGTTAGTTAAAGGTATGTGCTGCTCTTGAAGAAGACCTGGGTTTGAGTCCCAGGGCCCATGTTGGGTGGCTCACAACCTCCTATGACTTCAGGTTCAGGGGATCCAATACTCTCTTCTGGCCTCAGCAGGCAACTATACTCATGTGCATTACCGCCCCCCTCTTCCTAAGACACACATCCATACACATAATTAAAAATAAAAATAATAAAGGTAGCTGAACCGTGGTGGTGCACACCTTTAATCCTAGCACTCGGGAGACAGAGATTGGTGGATCTCTGTGAGATTGAGGCCAGCAAGGTACATAAGAAGTTCTAAGCCAGCGAAATCTTATCTCAAAAATAAATTAAATAACTGTATTTAAATTAATGGCATTCCAATTCAAAAAATGACATTCTTGTAGGACTGGTGGTGCATGCTGGCAGACCTGAGACAAGAGCAGACTGATTTCTAGAAAGGGTAAACCCTGCTCTAGTCCTGAGCCCAGAAAAGGATCCCCTCCAGCAACCTGCTCTCCAGACTTCTTTACATCTGAGGGGGATTCAGTTTCTCCACTGGATTGATAAAATGGTTTCTCATGGGAAGAGTTCATTGTGTTTCCAGGTGGCTGTTACTGAATTTCAGTCAGCTCTCTCTGCAGTAAGCTGGTCCCACCCTGAATGCATGAGCCTTTTCAAAGGACTGCTTTTTTGGAAAAACCTCTGAACCACAAGATGAGATCACTTCTTCACCCTGTACTGTCATGAGAATCTCTCTCTCCATCATTGCCCACGTACTGTGAACTGAGAATCCTCGCTTTGTTTACAACTAGAGAGGCTCACACAAAGCATCCTAGTTAATGTCTACAGAAAGAGCTGGGAAATCCAGGGGTTGGGGAGGTGTTTCAGTGGGTAAACTACTTGCCTCAGAAGCATGAGGGCCTGAGTTCGGATCCCAGCATGGATAAAAGCTAGGTGTTGGTGGGTACCTGTAACACTGGGCAGGGGCAGAGACAAGTTGTTAGCCAGTCAGGCTAGCCAAAAAAACCACAAAGAGTTCCATGTTCAGTGTGAAACTCTGTCTCAAAAGTAAGGTGGAGCCGGGTGGTGGTGGTGGACACCTTTAATCCCAGCACTGGGGAGGCCAGCCTGGTCTACAGAGTGAGATCCAGGACAGCCAGAGCTATATAGAGAAACCCTATCTCAAAAAAAAAAAAAAAACAACAAAACCAAACCAAAACAAAAATTAAGGTAAAAAGAAACAGATGATGAAACCCATGTTGACCTCTGCCAAAACACATGAATGCAAAGATTACATGCATACACTACACACACACAAAAGTGTATGAGACTAATTCACAAGTACAAACAGATGACACATTATCTGTGCACAGCTTAAATATTACTCTACAGACCCAGAGAGACTTACTTCATAACACTCTAGAGCAGTGGTTCTCAACCTTCCTGATGCTATGATTCTTTAATACAGTTCCTCATGTTGTGGTGACCCCCCCCATAAAATTA
>JAQHUG010000116.1:762531-818694 GCA_028555095.1 Dicrostonyx torquatus
GCTGCCAAGCCTGATAATTCCAGTTCCCAGAGATCCATATAATAAGAATTAAACTGGCAGAGGTAAATGAAAGAATAAATACTTAGATCCACCTTAAGGGCAAGAGCTAATCTTTTGTTTGAAGGCAGAGGTCAGTGTTGATCTTCCACGATGGTTCCTGGGCTTGAACTCAGGTGCCTGCTGAGCCATCTTGCCCATGAGAGCCAACTTTTATTGTCCTGGGAGGGGTGCCCGCTGGTGCAGGGGAACTGTCATGCGGTCTGAGGGCAGCTTTTGTAATTTAGCGTAGGAGGCATGGCTTCCCTGAGCCAGGAACCGTTTTGCTGGATAAACAACTTGTCCAAGATGTGTCAGATTGCCTGTTTTTGCAACCTCTGGATATGTGAGGTGGGTTAGCCATGGTCCAGGAATTTCATGAGCAGCAGATTTCCCGTACCCTGTTTTGGGGGATGGGGGTTCTCCCTAAAGACAGTGGAAGGAGAGAGCTGATTCCTGCAGGCTGTGCTTTGTCCATGGCGTGGGAATGCACACACACATTCAACTAATGAATGTTAAAAACAATGCTCAGACAGGGCCTCACACTGCTGCCCAGGCTGGTCTCAAATTCATCATCTTCCTGCCATTGCCTTCTTGAATACTTATGTTAAGGCACGGGTCACCCTGCCTGCCTCATTTTTATTCACTAATAAAAAACATACTAATATGCTATGCTCAAATACTCCTATATCCATGGCTAGGATTATACAGCTTGTCTGGAACACACTGCAGACAGTGAAATCTCCGCGCCCCCCACCCCTCACCCCCCACCCCCAGCAGTTTAGGGAGGCTCCTCTGGGACAGACAGGCTTTTCCCTGTCATCTAATCTCGGCCCTAGCTACCCCCTTCTTCCCACAGGTGAGTTCCAAGGCCAGTCCTAGAAGCCTTTGTCATTGATTAAATCTTTGTTGGTTACAACCTAACAGAACAACTTCGGCTATCTCAAACCACCCAGAATCTACAGTTAAATTACCTTTAAACCTAAGACCCTGATTGCACCAAAAATCTGGTTTTTGTGTGTTATTTAGCCCCCACAAGGGTTGTTTCTCATGTGTGCCTCTTGGAGTTTTCCAAGAGAAACATCAGAGAACACGTTGGGTTTTGTGAGGAGACAGGCACTGGTAACATTGCTGTGCAAATCAGGACACTAGAAATCTAAACTGTGTGCAATTCTCACAGGAGACCCAGCTTGGTCAGACACAGCCTCCCTGGGGATCAAACTAATTTTGCTAGTCCCAGGCTGGGTTACTTCAGGGACTAGGTATCTTCGGGTATCCGTAGAAGGCATGCATCTGAGGGTCCGGACAGCTTGAGAAAGAAAAAGGAAGGACAGGTTACACACCCAGCATCTTGTTCAAGCCCTCCAATGAGATGCTTGCCGGAAGTCAGAAATTTCCTTCAGTGGTGTCTAGGCTGAGAGACACCTATCCCCTCTCTATGCAAATAAGTGGAGACCTCCCTCCTCACAGCCGCTTTGTGGTGGGAACTCTGTGCTTGACTCTGTTAGGGTAGCCATGGGAGCTAGTCACGTGGTGTGTCTGTTAGGTCTCCATTTTGCAAGTCAAAGCCAAAGGCTTAAGTCCTAGATGAACCTCTTATGATTTGCATTTGATGCTCGCTGGAGGGAGGCTGGGTTTCAGAAGGGGCTTCAGTGAATGCTCCATCTGGTTCTTCCCGAGAAGCCCGAGAGGCAGAGTCCCGGGTTTGCATCTCAGTGCTCACTTTCTACACAATCTCAAAATCGGTTTCATTGCTTTCACACTGGTCGGGTGCTCCCTTTTCCGACCCATGACTCTGACCAAGAGAATAAAGTGCTGTTTGGCCAGAACCTGTCTCTACTCAGTGTATGAGCGGATGTATTCCTGAGTACGTGTGCACAGGTGCGAGTGCGTGTGCACATGCATGCCTGTGTGGACAGAGGCCGGAAGTTGATGTCAGAGGTTGTCCTTAGTGGCTCTTCATCTTCTTTTTTGAGTTAATATCTCTCATCGTACCTGGAACTCACCAGTGAGCATCAGGGATCCTGTCTCTGCTCCTCAGCACCAAGACTGTAGATGCACACCCACTGAACCGGGTATCCGAGCATAGGTCCTCATGCTTGTCAACCAAGCCATCTCTCCAGTCCCAGTGTGTCTACCACATTGGTCCAAGTGCACAAATCTCAGAGATGCTGGGTTATTTTTCCTCCAAGAGAACAAACTTCGATTATTAGAGAATGGAGAGGAGGTTACAGGTGTCTGGAGAGGAAATCATGACCACTCCATCCCAGCAAAGTAATATGAACCAACTACAGAGAACTGATGGTTCCTAGTTCCATCCTAGTCATAGCCTCTAGGAGGAACTTAGACACCTCCTCAGGTCTCCAGTTTAAATCCGAAACACCCAGCCATCCATTGGCTTCCTATGGGAAGTTTTTGGGGATTTGTTTGTTTGTTTTGTTTTCAAGACAAGGTTTCTCTGTGTACCTCTGGCTGTCCTGAAACTGACTGTGTAGGCCAGGCTGGTCTCAAACTCACAGAGATCTGCCTGTCTCTGCCTTCTGAGTGCTGGGATTAAAGGCATTTGCCACCATGCTCAACTTTTTTTTAAAAGATTTATTTATTTATTATTTATATAGTATTCTGTCTGCATGTGTGTCTACAGACCAGAATAGGGCATCAGATCTCATTACAGATGGTTGTGAGCCACCCTGTGGTTGCTGGGAATTGAACTCAGGATCTCTGGAAGAATAGTCAGTGCTCTTAACCTCTGAGCCATCTCTCTAGCCCTATGCTCAACTTAAAAAAAATAACAGAAAAAAACCACAAAGTCCACTCTTTAGCCCTGGCTTGTCTGGAACACTCTACGTAGTCAGATTAATAGAGATCCACCTGCCTCTGACTCCTGAGCCTTGGGATTACAAATGTGCCTCCGTGTTGCTGTGGGAGAACTTTTTTTATTCACCCCCTTTCCTCAGCTGTAAAGCAGGTTGCTTGTTCTTTGTGACCTCAAAGGTTTACACAGGCTGGCCTGTCATTAGATGTTTACTTAGTGCCTGTTAAATAGCAGGCATTCCACTGGACCCTTGAGATAAAGTGCTGCAAGAAGCAGATGTGAGCCGGGCGGTGGTGGCGCACGCCTTTAATTCCAGCACTCGGGAGGCAGAGGCAGGCGGATCTCTGTGAGTTCGAGACCAGCCTGGTCTACAAGAGCTAATTCCAGCGCAGGCTCCAAAGCCACAGATAAACCCTGTCTCGAAAAACCAAAAAAAAAAAAAAAAAAAAAAGAAGCAGATGTGATGAATACGATTCCTTGCTCTTGGGAAACCTCAGTTTTACCCAGACACTAAAGAAAATAAATACTATGACCAAGTGAAGATGGGACAGGACTGTTTTATATATGTGTGTGTGTGTGTGTGTGTGTGTGTGTGTGTGTGTGTCACAGAGTCCAGAGTTTGCAATACGAGGTAGTAAAGTAAAGCATTTTCAAGAGTGAGTGGGCGAGTAAGGGGCCACTAAGCATGGGATGGTTTCAATGTCAGAGGTGGTGTATGCAAAGTGCATTGTGCAAGCTCAGTATATGATACTATCCAGCCCTGAATTTACCACCATTATCACTACTATTAACTGGGATAGTAAAAACGGTTGGTAGCCAGGTGTAGTGATGCAGACCTACAATCCCAGTTACTCAGGAGGCTGAGGCAGGAGGACTGTGGGCTTAAGGGAGCCTGGGAAATCCAGGAAAACCCTGTTTCAAAATAGTTAAAGTGGGGAGGGTTTCGGGGCTGGGAATGTAGCCCAACAGGACAACACTTGCTTGATGTACTGTTGCTTTTCTTGATGCTGTAATAAAATACTGGACACAAACAATTTAAGGGAGAAAGGGCTTGTTTGGGTTCACAGTTTGAAGGTACAGTCCACCATGACAGGGAAGTCTGGCGGAAGGAGCTTGAGGCAGACGATCATGTGACATCTATGGGATGGGGCCAGAGAGATGGCTTAGCAGGTAAAACATGAGACTCTGAGTTCACCCCTGGAACTCGGTAGGAGATGAGAATCCTGATATCCAAAGTCAGGAAGCAGAGGGAATGGATAATCGCCAGTGCTCAGCTGGCTACCTTCGTTTTACCCAATGTGGGAGCCCAGCGCAATGGAATGGTATTACATTAGGGTGGAGCTTCCCACCGAATTAGCCCAGTCTAGAAATCCCTTATGCCCAGAGCTTTGTCTTCTATGTGAGTCTAGATCCCTACAAGTTGGGATCTAGACTCAATTTAAGCACCACACCTAGCTTGCTTGAGGTTTTAGGTTCAATCCCAAGAACCACTAAATAAATACTAAGTAAATAAATGAAGCACGGGGTACCTGGGGTGGCATTGTGTACCCCCAAACTAGCATGGGTGACCTTGGTCCTTTTTAATTGACATTTAGTTCACGCTCCATGAAGCTCTCTTTACAGTCTACTATTCAATGGCTATTACGGACTTTATAGGACTGTGCCACCATTGTCACTATGTGATTCCAGAATCTGAAGTCCCCCTGAGCAACCTCGTGCCATTCACTTTCCAGCTTCCTCTCCCATCAGGCCTGGCAACACTAATCTGTTTTCTCACTGAATGGACTGGCCTATTCTGAACATTTATAGAAGTGGAAGCTTGGTGTCTGGCGTCTGGCTTCTTTCTTTCTTTCTCCTTCTTCCTTTTTTCTTTTTCTTTTTTTTTTTTTTTTTTGGACAAGTTTTTTTCTATGTAGCCCTAGCTGTCCTGGAATTCAGAGATCTGCCTGTCTTTACCTCCTGAGTGCTGGGATTAAAAGTGTGTTCCACTCTACTTGGCATCCTTTTTTTTTTTTTTTTTTAAGATTTCTTTATTTATTATGTATACAATATTCTGTCTGTGTGTATGCCTCCAGGCCAGAAGAGGGCACTAGGTCTCATTATAGATGGCTGTGAGCCACCATGTGGTTGCTGGGAATTGAACTCAGGACCTCTGGAAGAGCAACCAATGTTCTTACTCTCTGAGCCATCTCTCCAGGTCCCACGTCTTTCTTTTTAATTTTTTATTATTATCTATTGTACGTCTGAATGAGAGTATGCCTTGGCATGCATGGAGACAGTGGAAGACCACCTTCAGGAGTGTATTTCCTCCCTCTACCATTTGAGTCCCAGGGATTGAAACAGATGGTCAGGTCTAGCAGCAAGCACCTTTGCCCACTGAGCCATCTTGACAGCCTCAGCTTCTTTCACTAAAAGGCTTTTTAAGGCTCATCCTGGTTGTCATGTGTACAAATACTGAATTCCTTTTCGTGAGGAAGATGTGCATTCTGACTTTTCCTTGCTCACTGTTACTGGGTCTCCTTTAAATCCTGGGCTTAATTTTAAGTCACGCTAGAAAGTTCATTCTTTTTTTTTGTTGTTGTTTGGTTTTTTGAGACAGGGTTTCTCTGTGGCTTTGGAGCCTGTCCTGGAACTAGGTAGACCAGGCTGGTCTCGAACTCACAGAGATCCGCCTGTCTCTGCTTCCTGAGTGCTGGGATTAAAGGTATGCGCCACCACCGCCCGGCAGAAAGTTCATTCTTCCTGTCACACTCTGCCTTGCCTTTAGGACAGCAATCCCTCTTCCTCCTGCTTTTTGTTTCTTCTTTCAGAAAGGGTCTTAAAAGTCCAGTCATGGTGGTGCACACCTTTGATTTCAGCACTCGGGAGGCAGAGGCAGGCAGATCTCTGTGAGTTCGAGGCCAGCCTGGTCTACAAGAGCTAGTTCCAGCATAGCCAGGGTGACACAGAGAGACCCTGTGAAAAAGAAAAAGAATGAGAAAAAAGGAAGAAAGAAAGGGTCGTAAGCAGCCTGGAACTCACTGCGTGGCAGAGGATGACCTTGAACTCCCCTGCTTCTCCTGAGTGAAGAGAGTACCAGTACACTTGGTTTATGTGGTGCTAGGGATAAACCTGAGGCCTCCTGCGTTCTGTAAGCACCCTACCTGCTGAGTCCCAGCTCCTAGGAGGCCACTTCTTTATGTGTCCTGCTGTTCTCCACCCTTTGGGGCAACTTCTCCTTCCTGATCCCCCCTCCTTTACTTGACTGATGGAGGTTGCATTTTTTCTTTATTGATATTTATTGAGCTCTACATTTTTCTCTGCTCCCCTCCCTGCCTCTCCCCTCCCCCCTACAACCCTCCCCCAATGTCCCTATGCTCCCAATTTACTCAGGAGATCTTGTCTTTTTATACTTTCCCATGTAGATTAGGTCTATGTAAGTCTCTCTTAGTGTCCGTATTGTTATCTAAGTTCTCTGTGATTATGGTTTGTAGGCTTCCTTCCTTTGCTTTATGTTTAAAAACCACATATGAGTGAGTACATGTGACAATTGTCTTTCTGTGTCTGGGTTACCTCACTCAAAATAATGTTTTCTAGTTCCATCCATTTTCCTGCAAAATTCAAGCTGTCGTTATTTTTTTCTGCTGTGTAGTATTCCACTGAGTAAATGTACCACATTTTCCTTATCCATTCTTCGGTCGAGGGACATTTAGGTTGTTTCCAGGTTCTGGCTATGACAAACAAAGCTGCTATGAACATAGTTGAGCACATGTCCTTGTGGCACGATTGAGCATCCTTTGGATATATACCTAAAAGTGGTATTATTGGGTCTTGAGGAAGGTTGTTTCCTAGGAGGTTACATTTTCTCTCCAGTCTCTCAGGGTCAACCTCTTCCCATCCTTGCCTCAGCGGCTGCTTTTAACCTAATGAGTACTTGGCAAGTATCTGGTCTCTTGCCTGGTGTTGCCATAACTCACTGGTGCTAAGCCAGCAGTGATTGTGTCTCCGGGGGACTGCCAACAGCTCAGACATTTTCAGTTATCCCTCTGGGAGGGGCTGAGTGTTATCAGCATCTTGTGGATATAGGCCCAGGATGCTGCTGCCTGTCACCTCTGGTGTCCAAGGCAGCCTCTCCGTCAAAGACATATCCTGTCCCAAATGTCAGCAGTATCAGTGTTGAGAAATTTTACCACCAATTAATGGCGAGTATTCCTTTTGGTTAGGCTAGCAAAAAGGAGCGCAGAAGAGATCTTTGGCCTCGCCTGGCAGGAAGCTCTCATTAGAAAATACATGCCTCTTTTCTCTTTTCTGAGACCAGGCTATGGCAATCCCCATGCAAAGCTTTTTCATAATGCCACAGAGGTGCCCTGAGAGCCCAGATGATATTCTCACCACTTCTTGGCCCCTGAGAGCAGCAACTGACCTCCCAGGAATCCTTGAAGTGCTAGGAATGTAACTCGGCTCAGGGTTTCTCAAGTCCAGCAAAATGTCAAATCTGAATTGTAGCCTAAGGGGAAGGCAGAGAGAGGTGTTTGCAAAGTCCTCTCCCCTGGCTTCTCTGATGAAACTTCAAAGCTGGTGCTGGAACTGGTGATTCCAGGGAACCTCTTCTTTAACCCCCCAATCCCAAAACTAAAATCACACAGGAGCTCTGAGAAAGAACTGTTAGCTACATGCCTCACAGAGCAACCAGCCAGCAGGAATCTCAGTGGCTTCAAATTCTAGGCATATGACCCCCCAAAGTCACCACACTGAGACCAGCAGTCCCATCACGGCAGAGGTTACTGGCTTTCTTGGGACGTAGGTTATGGCAAATGCCAGGCAAGTGAGCCACCTGTGTTCCCAAGGGCCCAATCCAACTGGTTCTCGTGACTGACACGGAAATTGGGTAATTATACACGCCTTGAAAATAAGTTTGACTGGTCTGCAGGAGTCGGACAAGGCAAGGAACAGGGTTTGACATGCCATCTTAAAAAAGCTTGTCCTTGGGGTAGGATTACCTGACTGGCTGGGCCTGGCTAGTGGTGTGCGTGGTTTAGAGAGCAACCTTTAGCTCAGTTGGCAGAGACAGAAATGCCAGAGGATTCCAGAGAGGCACTGCCCCCTTTTCTGGACATGCACCGATTCTTGTAGCCTATGTACATGTATACATAGCAAGGGCGAATGCTTTCCTTTTTATTCCAAAAGTGAACTATTTTATCCATATATACAACTATGTGCCACTCACTATGGAAAGTGATTTATCAGGCTTAATTCTGATAGAAACTGTTGAGTTCTAGTAGACCTGGACTTGGCACACTGTGAACTGCATCAATGGTTAAGGATGAGAATAATTAGGGGGACATAGTAATGTGTGTTGAGTGGGTAATTGGCAGGATTGTAGTTGTTATTTAAAAACTATATATATGTGTGTCTGTGTGTGTGTATGTGTGTATTTATATATATAATATTAGTTTATAAGACAGGGTTTCTCTGGGTAGCCCTGGCTGTCCTGGAAGTTGCTCTGTAGACCAGGCTGGCTTCGAACTCAGAAATATTCACCTACCTCTGCCTTCCGAGTGCTGGGATTAAAGCCATGTACCACCACTGCCCAGCAAGAAAGTATAATTTTTTAAAAGAAACTTTACATAGGAATCTCCAAAATAGCTATCATCCTGTTTGAAGTGAATTTGGGAAAAGGCAAGTATTCCTGGATGAGATATTTTAATGCTACCATTAAATTATGGGGCTTGAGAGTTGGCTCAGCAGGTACAGGCACTTACTGTGCAATTCTGGAAACCTGAGTTTGGTTCTTAAACCACATAAAGGCGGCAGGAGAGAGTCAGCTCCTGAGAGCTACCCTCTGACACTACACTTGCCCCAACTCTCCACATCATGCGCAAGTGTGCATGATGTGGAGATGTGTGTGCACGCACACGTGCGCACACACGCATGCTTGTACGCAACAAGTTAAACTAAAATTATTAAGTCCTGAGTTACTAAAGGCCAGTTCTATTTGTGAATTCCATCTATCCAACAATTTCCTCCCATCCTTTTATTATGTATGATTCCAAGCCCAGTGTTCTTTCTTTTACCCAACAGACCAGACATTTACAAGCTCCTCTCTTGCTTATCAGGCATTACATTAAACCTTGGCAATATGATGTCAGTTTATCCCTACCCTTGAGGAACCTGAACTGTAGTGAAATATTCATTGAAAAAACTATTGATTGTTTGCCCAAATGGTCTGGGAACACAACAGAAAACACAGGACCCTCAGCTATGGAATTACATCCTAATTGGTAGAGGACTAAGGACGGAGGTATGGAGGCAGCTGTGTGCTTAGCAGGAGGCCAGTCAGCAACAAAACACCAAATTGGTAGAAAAGGTATTTGGGACCTAGATTATATACCACACCTACTGGCTAGGGTGTGAAACCTGTCCAAAAATGCATAACAGTATTATATATATGAGCTAAACTGGGCATGGCCTATAATGCCCAGCAATTAGCATTGGAGGCAGGAGAATCAGGTGTGAATTCAAGGTCAACCTTGGCTAGATAGAAAGTTCGAGGTTAGCCAAAGTTACAGGAGACCCTGTCGTAAAAATAAAGTAATTATGGACTGGAAAGATGATTCAGTAGTTAAGAGCATGGGCTGCTCTTTTAGAGACCTGGGTTTGATTCCCACCACCCACAAGGCAGCTCACAACTGTCTGTAACTCTAGTTCTAAGGGACCTAATGCTCTCTTCTGGCTCCCATGGGCAACTGCACACATATGACACACAGATATACATAACATTAAAAAAAATCTTTAAAAATTCCCGTAAAAATAATAAGAAAGAGGCTGGGCGGTGGTGGCACCCCTTTAATCCCAGCACTCAGGAGGCAGAGGCAGGTGGATCTCTCTGAGTTGGAGGCCAGCCTGGTTTACAGAGTTAGTTCCAGGACAAACTCCAAAGCTACAGAGAAACCCTGTCTTTAACAACCCCCCCCTCCGCAAAAGACAGAAGAAGAAGAAAGAAGAAAAAGAATCCTAGCTAGCTGTTAGTCAACCAAAATAATTTCTGAGGGAAATAACTTACAGTCAAAATTTGAGGAAGGCTGCTTAATATCTGTGTTGGAGCTAGACTGAAAGCTTTAGGAAAAAAAAATAAGTGGCCCCTCTTTCCTTCCTCCTCTGTCTGGGTGTGTGTGTGTGTGTGTGTGTGTGTGTGTGTGTTTGAGACAGGGTCTATGTAGCCTTGACTTCCCTGTAACTCTCTATGTAAATCAGGCTGACCTCAAACTGGGAGATCTTTTTACCTTTACTTCCCAGCTGCCAGGGATTAAAGATATGTGCTGTCATGCCTGGTCTTTTCTTTCTGCCAAGAGATGGGCCTCTTAAGAGGCAGCAGCTGTGGCAGGAGAGAGAAAGGGGCCTCATTATTGTCAGTTCTCAGCCCTCCACGGTGTCTAAATCAGAGGTAGGTAGACAACCTGGTTGGCGAGATAGACTGTCAAGCTTAGGACCCGGGACACAGACGTTTTAGACATGGCTTAGACAGGGCTTTCAAGGTTTTAATTGTGGAGACGTTAGGTTTGTATACTGCTGTTTCTTACTGCATATTGTAATGTATAGAACCTCAATCTTGGTTTCTTACGAAGTTATGTAAAGGAATGAATGATGTGTGGGTGTGAAAGAAATTGCTAAACGGGTATGGTGGTGCACAATTTGTGATCCCAGTGCTTGGAAAGTTGTAGGCAAGGAGATCAGGAGTTCAAGGCCAACCTTGGCCACAAAGTGAGTTTGAGGTCAGCCTGGACTCCATGAGACTTAAAAATCCGAAAAGAGGGCCAAAAGAGATAGAGAAAAGAGAAAAAAAGGACTCAGCTCTTATCTCCCCCCCCAAAAAAAAAAACAAAAAACAAAACCAGTCTACTCTTCATTCTCTGTAGTTTAAGATCCTCTGGGAAATCAAAAGCCTGGATCTCAGGCGGCCAAGACTAAGACTACTGTAACTGGCTGAACTACAACTCCCAGGAGATTCCGCGCCCACACCCTTCGCGCAAGCTCAATTTCAATGACTACATTGGGCTGCGAACCAGAAGGGGCGGGGCTTGGGCTTGAGCCGCGGTTAGGGGGCGGGGCCTAAGAGGGGGCGGCGCTGCCGGCGGGGCCCGGAACACGCTAGTGGAGCGGAAGATGGCGGCGGCTGCGGCGGCTGCAGCCGGGACTTCAGTTTGGCTGAGGCGGAGAAGCCGCCGGCTCTGACCTCGCTCTGGCTCCAGTGCGTGCGGCGGAGCGTGTGCGAGGCCCCGTGCGGCGGGCAGGGGCGGTGGTGGCCAGTGCGCGCCGTCCTGAGGAACGCCCCGGCGGCGCTGCTGCGGCTGAAGAGAGAGCCGGCTCCGGGCCTCGGCATCCTCCGGTGCCCCGGGCCCCGCGCCTCCTCGGGGGGGCGGCGGCGGCGATGTTCTCGGTCCTGTCGTACGGTCGGCTGGTGGCCCGCGCCGTCCTCGGCGGCCTGTCGCAGACCGACCCCAGGGCGGGCGGCGGCGGCGGTGGCAGCGGCGACTACGGGCTGGTGACGGCGGGCTGCGGCTTCGGCAAGGACTTCCGTAAGGGCCTGCTTAAGAAGGGCGCGTGCTACGGGGACGACGCGTGCTTTGTGGCCCGCCACCGCTCGGCCGACGTGTTGGGTGAGTCCCTCGGCCCCGGGTCCGCCTCCTGGGAACTCCGGAGTGCGAGGCTTCCCTACTTCCTCCGCGGAGCGCAGCGCCCCGCCAAGCACCCAAAGAATCGTTTTCTGCCTCACGATCCCCCCACTTTAGTGGTGAGGAAACCGAGGGGCAGAGCGGTGAAGCCACGTGCCCAAGGTCATCGCCTTGGGAATGTGTCCAGTCTGTCCCGGTGCAGAGCCATACTCTAAATTAGTCACAGCCCCCACGCGACCTCGTCCTCCTCGCTCGGCGACACCTGCAGGTTGCTAACCTCGCTTTGCTTCGTTCCCTCCTCCCTCTGCGCGCCCCGGGAATCCCTGCTTCTTGGCCAGCTCCTGATGCCACGGCCGGGCCCCAGCTGCGGGATCCGGAGCAGACCGAAGACAGACGGCAGGAGCCTCAGGCCCGCTTCGTTTTCCCCCACCCACCTCTGCCTCGACCGTCCCCCGATTTCCATCTTTTTCGGGAAGGGCCTTGGAGTTGGGGTTCGACTGCTAGCCTGGTTAGAAATTCTAGCAGTGCTCTCTCCCACATCGAACTTGTCTACTTGAGGTCATTTGGGGTGGCAGAAGGTCTCCTTGACCCAAAATAGAATGGCCGGACCTGCTTGTAGGCTGCAGCCAAGAGACTCAGCCCAGCTTTTTAGGCCACAGGTGCTTCCTAAGACCTAAACCAGTTACACTTGGGTGGAGGAGGCAGGAGAGAGCTGTCCAAACGGCTGGACAATCACAAGCAGTCAGAAACTTTACCTAGTGTGTATGTCCTTGGAGATTTCATGTGTGTCATTAAAGCTCTTTCAGTTCAGGAAGCTCTTCCTTTGAAATTGAAGGACATGCTGTCATTGGCTCTAGGTTCAAATGTCACTTTGGTTTCACTTCTCCGGTGACATTGAGTTTTTAGTTACTTAAAGTTTCATATGCTAAGACAAAATTTGACATTGGAACAAATAATTGTTTTTGCAACAGTAATTGCTTGCTGCTTTTTTTTTTTTTTTTTTTAAAGAACAGCGTTTTTTTTTGTTACCGACTTGTGTACTGGAGGCTGACCTTGAGCTACTGAGCCTCCTGTCCCCACTTCCGAAGTGCTGAGCATACAGGTGTGTGCCATAACTCCCAGGTCATGACATTTTTTAATCAGATCTCAGAGAGCTTCCCTCGAAGCTTAGGTTTTGGAATTACACAAACTCACTATGAAGTCTGTCTAGACTCAGGATCCTTCTTAAGAGGCTGCCATTAGCTGTCATTGCGAGTCACCTAGACAGCACTTTCAGTGACCTGAGGATCTGTGCTGCCACATATTAAAATCACAGTCAGCTGTGGGCAGTTCAGTGTGGACTGCTTCCTTGGACCATGCGTGAGGTTCTGCTTCAAGACCCGGCACCACCGAAAAACGGTGTCAGGGGGATAGTGAGCCAGGAAGTTTCACTTGATAAAGCTGAGGAGATAGTTTTTTTTTTTTTTTTTGTTTTTTTTTTTTTGTGTGTGTGTGTGTTTGAGAAACCTGTGATTTGATTGATAATTTGGGAGTATAGTAGTTTCTATTACCTGAGGTCTGAGAATATTGTAAGATCTCAGCAGTAAACCTTTCCTAATTTTCAAATCGCATGCCGTTCTGAGTATTGAGTTGGAATGTTACATATCTACCCAGGGGTCCTTTTGTTACTGTTTGTTTTGAGACAGGATCTTACTGTATTGCCTGCCCAGGGTGGCCATGTATTCCTGGCCTCAAACAACCCTCTTGCCTTGGCCTCCTGAGTAGTCCTGTAGTACTAGGACTGCAGGTGAGCATGCCATACCTGGTCAGGTTGTCTTGTTGTTGGTTGTATTTGCTCTAAATTAACCACCAGTTAAGTCACTGAGAAGCCATCTTGGTTATCAGATCAAGTGAAGATGTAGTGTACTAATTTGTATAATTTTTATTACAGTATGCTTTAATATTAGCAAATGTTGTTACTATCTTACTGTATCTACTTTATAAATTATACCTTATTATAGATATGTATTTTAAAAAGAACTTAAAGGGTTCAGACACCCACTATGGGCCTTGAATGTATCCCTCAAGGAGAAAAGGGGCTACTGTATCTGAATGTATTAAATCCTTATGCCGAATTTTAAAGTGCTACTCTTTTGGTATTGTGGCATATTTACAAGGATGCAGGAGATAGTAGTCATACCCTTTCTGGAAAAGCACAAACATTTCATGCTCTGGCACTCTGGCAGGAACCATACCTAGTTTGAGGTTAAGCTTTGCAACTTAGTAGTTAGTTGATTTGTGATCTTTGATGGACTAAGAGTTTGCCATTTCTTACCTGTAGAAGATGAAAGGAGTGGGCAGTGAGACCTTAAGACAGTCACATTTTTCTGTTGTCCCTCTAACAGCATGCATTCCTATGCCATCACCACAGACACCTTCAGTAGATTTGTTTGTATGTAGCAAAGAGCAGTAAGTTCTTAAGTTACCATGGTCCCTTGTCTGTGGAAGGAACCTCTCCAGAGAAAAGGGCATAGAGACAGGCTTGCAAAGACTCTGGTCTTCAGTCCTGCACTATGTGGCTCTGAAGGGACAGGCTTCGGGGTCTGATGGAGATTCCCAGTCCTTGTCTTGCAACTAGTGCCATAGGACAGCCACATACACGGCTGCTGTGTGACCAAAAAGAGATCAGTCAAGTTAACAAATCATGCACATGCGTACACACACCTGCAAATGGTGGAGTATACGGGAACATTGAGAGACGTGTTTTCTAGAACTATCCTGTTGAGAGTCACCTGAAACAACTTCCTAAGCTGGTCTCACTTGATCTTTGGCAGCCATGAACCAGTTCACTAGCTGGTGGCCTCTACTCTCTTGACACTATCCCATCACAGGCTGGACTGATGGGAGTTATGAGCTGAATTGTATTAAAAGAAGGCAAATCTTTGTGAGTTTGAGGCTAGCCTAATCAACATAGTGAGACCTTGTCTCTGAGACTCTTTTTTGCAGTTTGGTCACTCACTGTGGGCTTCTCTTTAACTGTTATGAATGAAAGTTAGTTTCTTTTATATGAGAAAGAAAATATTATTTTGATTTTTTTAAAAATTGAAATCATGTGCTTTTAATTCTAGCACTGGGGAGGCAGAGGCAAGCAGATTACTGAGTTTGAGGTCAGCCTGGGCTACAGAGTGAGTTGTAGGTCAGCCAGAGCTACACAGAGAAACTGTCAAAAAAAAAAATAGTAAATACGGAAACTGATCTGCCCTGTTAGTCATGATGAAGACTACTTGATGCCTCACACTGTTATTGTCCCCACTGGACTTCTTTTAGGAAAAATTGGCTGTGGTGAGACCAGGCACCACTCCCATCCCGTGGAAAATTGGCAAAGGCTCATTCTCTCTATTGGGCTAGCAGGAGTAGCCCACACGGGCACAAGCTGTAGGGACTTTTCTTGTTCCTTCCTCCCTGTAGCTTTGTTACTCTGCATGCTCTGTCTTTCTTTTTTTTTTTTTAACTTTTTTTTTTAATATTTATTTATTTATTATGTACACAATATTCTGTCTGTATGTCTGCAGGCCAGAAGAGGGCACCAGACCCCATTACAGATGGTTGTGAGCCACCATGTGGTTGCTGGGAATTGAACTCAGGACCTTTGGAAGAGCAGGCAATGCTCTTAACCTCTGAGCCATCTCTCCAGCCCCCAATGCTCTGTCTTTCTAGGTACACAGAATCACGAAAACTACCTGATGCCACCTCTGAGTTCCCTCAGCCTCAGCAGCATCATTGAAAGGCTATTGAGAACTTAAGACTTCAAAACCTTGGAGTTCATTTCTTTCATATTTTGGTAATGAGCAAGTAGAGGCCTTCAAATGGTTAGGTGACTTCAAGAACCACTAGTTATCGGTAAAGACCTGCCTCTCTGCTACACTTGGAAGGGCTGGAGAGGAGAAAGACGGAGAGAGAGAATCTGAATGTGTTTGTAATTGCTTTATTCTCTCTGACTCATAACTGGAAAGGAACAAAAACTTCCCTGCATGCTAAACACATCTTGCAGAAACCATTGATTTGAAAATGGTTGGCATGGTCTGTACCATATAAGTTCTGAAGCTGCTCCTAAAAAGCCGAGGGATGTTTGTTTAAGCTCAGTTTAACATGAAAATAAAACAGTTTTCTTTTTCAGCCTTTGGTTTCAAGTTTTTACTGGGCCAGGATTCTGAAGTGTTTCTGTGAGTCTTGCCAATCTTAAAAACATTCTTTGGGTTGTTGTGTGTTTGTGTGTTTTGCCTGCATGCACGTCTAGTGTTCTTGGAGGGGATTAGGTTCCCTGGCCTGGAATTCATGAACTGCCACATGAGTGCTGGTAGTCAAACCTGGGTCCTCTGGAAGGGCAGCCCATGCTCTTGACTGCTCAGCCATCTCTTTACCCCTGCTTCTGTTTTTGAGACAGGGTCTCTATATGTAGCCATGGCTGACCTAGAACTCACTATGTAGACTCAGAAGAGATCCACCTGCCTCTGCTTCCCGAGTGCTGGATTAAAGGTGTGCACTACCATGCCTGCTTTTTGAATTTTAAGGTATGAAGATGAGATGAGCTACATGTAGAGCTGGAGTGGGTTTGACGTGTCTGAGTCTGAGCTGCACGCTATATAAGTGGTCGCTGGGAGAGTGCACCGATTTCAGCGCCTCAGGGAGGCTTCTCTGGAATCTTAAGTCCTGCAAGGAAATCTGTCAGTTTATAGCCACAACTTTCTAAAAGTCAAATCTACCTGTTGATGACCTTGAGTTTTTGTTGTTTTAAGCTGAGCTGCAGGGCTGGGAAGATGGCTCAGTTGGTAAAGATGCTTGTCACCAAGCCTAATGACCTGAGTTTGGGCCCCAGGACCTACATGGCAAATGGAGACAACTGATTCCTCAAGCTATCCTATGACCTTGACACTCTAGCCCCATAATACATGTCCAAAAAAGCCAAAATTGAGTTGCAAAGTCATGGTATGACATTCACCCTTTAAACATGTATACTTAGTTTTTAAATCCAGAAGGTTGTACAGCCTCACCTACTGTCTTGAGTTCAGAACCCGCCCCCTGCTGCATTTGCAGTTGCTGCCAGCTTGTTGATGTTTCTCAGCCCTGGTAGAGTCTCTGGATCTGTCTGTTCTGGGCATTGTGTGTAAGTGGAGTCTTAGAGTATGTTTGTGCTATTTCCTTCACTTAGCTTTTCTTCTTTTTTCTCCTCCTTTTGTTTGTTTTTTTGAACTGGAACTCACTATGTAGACCAGGCTGGCCTTGAACTTACAAACATCCACCTGCTTCAGCCTCCTGAGTGCTGGGATTAAAGGCATGGGTCACCACTGCCTGGCTCACTTAGCTTATTTTCAAAGTTCAAGTTGGAGAATGTGTTGGTACTTCATCTTTTATCATGACTGCATAAAATTATATTTCAGGGATCAACAACCCCATTTGTTGGTATCTGTGGGTATTTTTACATACTGGCTATAGTAAATTATGTTTGGCATTTTTTGTATATAAGCTTTTGTGTGAGCAGGTGTTACATTATGTGTGTGTGTGTGTGTGTGTGTGTGTGTGACCATTTACTGTATAAGTCCAGGCAGGTCTTGTCTCAGCAGTTCTTCTGCCTCAGCTTAAGTTCTGGGATTGTAGGCATGTCACCACACTTAGCTATGCCCGTGTGTTTTTAATCTTTTCAGGTATATGCCTTGGATAGATGATAAATTGGTATAGTTTGAATATATAATTATTTTATATAAAGAAAATTATCTTTAAATTACAGTAACCAAATATATAAGGTCTGAGATTAATCAGTACACACCTTGAATCTCAGCACGAGAGGCAGAGGCTGGAGGATCTGAATTTGAGGCCAGCCAGGGCTATATAGCGAGACCCTGTCGCAAAGGAAAAGAAAAGCGTGAACTATTGAGGAAGTGTGAAAAGAGTGGCCTTAAGGAAGGGCCTGTGAGGGCTGACTTTGCAGACACTGTTGGAAGATGACAGGGTTGATGTAGAGGCTGTTTGCTGTTTGCTGTGCCCTGCGCCTCCCCGCCCTGCTGTGTAGATGAGTTACATACTTCATAAGGGGCTTATGAGGTGCCTTCAGCTATTTTTCTTGCTCACCAGTTTGTAATCTGGAAATTTTGGGCTCAATTTGACATTGTCCTGACTTTCACTTTCCCCTCAAGGCATTAGTAATCTCAAGAGGGGTCTGGATGGGTCTTAATGTAGAGTAAGCCACTGGATTTTAGAAGTATAAATGCTTATACTTTTTAGATAGTTGTTTCAGAGACTTGTTAAATCCCATGGAAAGTAGGGTGCAGATGGGTTCCTGCTGGGGAGGGATTTGGGGTGGGAGGAGGCTGTCCCCGAACTTAAGTGTGGTATCATGAAACTAGGCAGCATGTAATCTGAATGTCTGTAGCAGTGTCCAAATGGACTTGGTGCTGGTGTGTGGCTCCGGGAACACTACACCAGGTCAGAATGTGACCTACAACCATGTCCTCTGGCAGATCAAACAATTGTCAACTTCAGGCTAAATGCCAAGTTCCTTTCATGTAGTTTCTCTAATGTCTTTTCTAAAGGTCTTTTTCAGGCTGCGCCTAGGCCATAAGATTAGACTTCTCAGGAAATGTTTTGGGAAAGTAAGTTCATGGTATTTTATTTCTGAAGAAGTTAATTCTGTGTTAATGTCCCATCTTTTTGAGAAGTGATGTGTGGT
This sequence comes from Dicrostonyx torquatus, assembly GCA_028555095.1. Classification (NCBI taxonomy): domain Eukaryota; kingdom Metazoa; phylum Chordata; class Mammalia; order Rodentia; family Cricetidae; genus Dicrostonyx; species Dicrostonyx torquatus. The sequence goes on from JAQHUG010000116.1 coordinate 780,737, forward strand.
ATGTAGGGCACTGCTGCTGTTAGGAGCATTTATGAGTGGGAGCTTCACGTCCTCACTGTTGTTAAAGTTATAATGTCAATCATAAGTCCAGAGCCTTCGCAAAGGCTGCAGAGGTCACAGCCCTGATGACAGGCAAGACACTAGTCACTTGGACTTGAGCTGGCCTTTTGATTTACTTTAAAATCCTTACTGAAGAAAAGAGGTGCTGAGTGTTTCCATAAGATCCCAAGCAGGATTTGATGGTGCACTGGAGGAGGAAACAGGTCCTTTTGTGTGAGGAGTAAAGACCTCACTTTGTCACTTGTGTTTTTTTCACACCTGACTTCGGAGTCTGCCACCTCTCCTGAAAGCAGCACTGGAGATGGCAGATCAGTTACCTTGCTCTTTTGAAATCTGCACAGCTCTAGACAGCTGCACTAACCCGTCTCCTCCCGTTGTTTGTCTGCAAAGCTGACAAGTCAAGGAGGTTCAGTACAGTTAGTGTTGAAGACTGAACCTAGGGCTCAGTTGCACTGACAGGTGCTTTGAAATGAGTGCTTCTGTTTTGTGCTTGTAAAGTGACTCCTGTGTAAAACACCTGTAGCATATACCTTGACTGTAATCAGCGTGACGTCCTCTGGCCTTTGCACATGTAAGTGTATATACCCTTTTGAGCAGTGTTGTTTAGCTGTGATTTAATGTAGATGTTTATACTGACGAGCAAAGTTCATCACATTTCCTGCATTATGCACTAGAACTTACTGAATTGGCCCTCAACTTTCAGTTATTTAGGTTGTACCCATTGTCCTGTTGTAAAGTGACAGTGGGGTGAGCCTCTCTTTGCATTGGAATAGCTCCTAAGAGCTTACTCCTTGAGGAACTCTGCAGCAGGCCAGGAGTGCAAGGGTCTCTGCACATAGCACCTGGGAACCCTCCAGAAAGATTGCATGCTTGATACTTATCCAGGTACTGAGGATCACTTTCTCCAGTAAGCTTCATGTCAGTCTGGAAGGTGTTATACTTAACATGTATATATATACCAGGCTCTCCACAATTTCTATCTGTTCTTGGTGTGAATCTCAAGGGCTGCCAAGAGACTGCAGCTTTGCCAGGGTCCACAAAAATGGCTTCCTACAGAATAGGTTGTGGTGGGTCGAGAAATGTACAGACTGTTTTGTTGACTGCTTGTTTTGACCTTTCAAAGCTACCATCATCTACCATGTTTTCGTTTTCTGGCTTCTCTAGAATCATTTCTGCACATCGTCATTTGAGGTAGCTGCTGAAGGTTGGCTGTTCTGAATGAGGCAAACAGAAAAGCGCTTGTGTTTTCACTTCAGTGTTTGGACAGCAGCTCCGGGTCAGGCTTGAGCTGTTCCCTAAAACCTGGACTTGAGCTTTGGCCACTACTGGGTAATAGGTCTCACTTTCAAAGGTTTCCCTTTGAAATGGGGTCTCACCAGGGATGCGCCTCTCACAGGGTACTGTGTCTTTTTTGGTGATGTGTGATTTCAAATTCAAAACTGATTGACCCAGTGTTCTCTTAGTGGAGAAAAGCTGTTCAGCATTTTAGCTAAGTCGTCAATTCATTTTTTTACTCTTCTGAGTTGTTTTTGACACTTCTCTGAAAATACACACATGGCCATGTGGCAAGTGCAAGGGATACTTGTGGGGGAGGTAAAAACAAAACCTTTGCCTCCAAAGTATTTCCTGCAGTAAATATAAAGCCATATGTGAAACAGGATGACTAGGTTTGTTCACCTCTTGCCTTCTCAGGAGTTTCTAAACAGTTTTGTATTGTGCCAGTATGTTTTGGAAGCCTGGAATCAGCTCCTCCCCTTTTCTCCTGGTTGTGAAGCCCCTCTCTCCAGAGGCAAGCAGCATTATGTTGAAAAGAATGCTTTTACTGGGCTGGGAAGATGTCTCAGCAGTTAAAAGCACTGGCTGGTCTTCCAGAGGACCCAGGCCCAATTTCCAGCACCCACATGGCAGCTCATAACTCTCTCTGGTTCCAGTTCCAGGGGATTCAACACCCTTACACAGATGCACATATAGGCAAACACCAATGCAAAGAAAAAAAATAATGCTTTTACATGTACAAGCGAGTAAGGATGGCCTATACACGGAAGGATTTTGTTTACAGGGCTACATGGGCATGGCAGTGTGGGAACCACAGATGGATGCTTTGGAATAGAACAGGTAGGAAGGAGCTGCTGAAGAAGCTGAGCTCCACAGGGCTGCATCCAGAACAGTTGGAAGGAGCTGGGTGGGCTCCAGGCAGTGCAGACAGAATCAGCAGAAGTTAGTGACACAGGACACCCAGGAGGGTGGGAGGGATGGGAGCTGGATTAGTACCCAGCAGATTCCCAAGGTTTCCACTCTGGAAGTGCAGGCTGAAGGCTGCTTGTGACAGGCTGGGATGTGCAAGGGGAATGGCCAAGTTTGGGAATGAAAGGTGGAATTGCTTAGTGACCTTTGGAGGCGGAATCTCTGGGCTTGTGGAATGCCGAGTCCTGGAACAGCGACACCTGTGAGAGTCACCTATGCTGTGCAGGCATAGAGGGTCAGGGCTGTGAGGGACATCTCAGCCTGCAGTAAGGCTTTGGAACTGCTGGGCCAGGTATTGGCCAGACACAGAGTGGGAGGGTCTGTGAGGTGATGTTAGCATTCATTGAAATTATGAAAGTGACTGAAAAAAATGGTTAGCCCTTTGTATATTGCTCATTGTCTAAAATTCCCATTTAAAACAAGCCCTACACAGTAGACAACTGTGCCAGAGACACTTGTTAAATGAAGTTGCTTCTGGAGAAAAGCCAATCCATTTCTTCAAAGTGTAGGTGCACCGTTTTGCTCCTTTGTGCTCTTTGCAGACAAATAAATGCTTCTTCCTTAGTCCTTGTAAATGTCACTGTTGAATATTTAATGAGTTATTGAATGACAAGCTTGACTGGAGAACCAAATGATCTGCTCACTCATCTTTTATACATTATCTGTAAGTGGACATTGTCTTTTGGTTGTGACCACAGACCAATGTCTGGAGAGCTGGTGGCTTACAAAAGTCAGAAAAGTTGAACAAAGTCCAAACACTCCCCTGGTTGCTGTAGACTGTGCTGGCCTCTGTGCTGCTCATTGCTGGTTCCTTTTTTTGTTTGTTTGTTTTTTTTAATCTTTATTACTACTTTATATGCAAGGGTATTTTGCCTGTGTGTATGTCTGTACCTGGTGCCCACATAGGTATTGGATCTTCTGGGTCTAAAGTAACGGATGGTTGTGAGCCACCATGTGAATGCTGGGAATCAGACTTAGTCCTCTGGAAGAGTAGCCAAGTGCTCTTAACCACTGAGCTGTCACTTCCAGCCCCAGTTGTTCCTTTTTAAAATCATCTTCCCTTTTGGCTGTTCTAGGGCCCCAAGCCTTGCCGTGCTTCACAGTGCTCTGCCTCTGTGCTACAGTCATCTCCACTCGTGTTGATGTGCTTGTTTGAGACAAGATCTGACATATCTCAGGCTGACCTTGAACTCTTTATGAAACCAAGAATGACCTTGAATGAAAGATTCTTCTGCCTTCTTCCCCAAGTGCTGAGATTATAGATGTGCACCCTAATACTCAGCAGCTGGCTTTTCTCACGGAGCTAGTTGTGAGCAGTACACACTGAGTCTGCATTCTGACAAGCAAGCCAGTGGAGTTCCCTGCTGACTTCAGACGGCCAGGGTAGGAGACCTCCCCTGTGAATGAGGCAGGTGAGGCTGGTACTGGACACTCACCCTAGTCTAAGTTTTAGCTGGAGTTCCTCAGAGCCTACCTTGGTCCCACTGTCACTTACGGGAGACCGATGGTAACTTCTTTTATGGAGTTGGAAGTCTCAGTACTGTGCAGGTGTCAGCTCTGCCTAAGCTACTAGGACAAAGCTCTTGATTGAGACAAATAAGAGCCTTGTGTTGGCTTTGATGGCAGCAGATCTGCCTTCCCTCCAGGGGGATCTCCTGAGTGTCTGGCTCCTGTGCTGCATTGTTGGGCTGACTAATGGCAAGAGGTTCTTGGCATGGGTGCAGTAGGCATTTACCTAGAGGCCAACTTTCTTTTCTTTTTTTCTTTTTTTTAAATTATTTATTTATTATGTGTACAGTGTTCTGTCTGTCTGTATGCTTGCTGGCCAGAAGAGGGCATCAGATCTCATTACAGATGGCTGTGAGCCACCATGTGGTTGCTGGGAATCGAACTCAGGACCTCTGGAAGAGCAGTCAGTGCTCTTAACCTCTGAGCCATCTCTCCAGCCCTAGAGGCCAAATTTCTGCACATGGAACTCTTTCCCTGAGCCTTTCTGACTTGTGCTTTAGTTTATCCCTCTGGGTGAAAATGGCAGGGAACTCCTCAGCATCTTTCTAACTCAGGGTTCCATCCTTCAGGTTCATTTTAGACGGTTTCCCATACCTTCCATTAGATCATAAACTGTTCAGGATTTTGTTTTAGTTTTGCTTTTTGAGGCAGGATCATGTAGCCTAAGTTAACATCCCCTTTAATCCTAGCACTCAGGAAGCAGAGGCAGGCAGATCTCTGTTAAGTTCAAGGCCAGTCTAGTACACACAGAGAAACTCTCTCTTGAAAAACCACAAAAAAAAAGAAAGAAAGAAAGAAAAAGAAAAAAGAAAGAAAAGAAGTGTGTCTTCACCCACCCCATGTCAGGCTTTTGTGGAGACATTTTCTTAATTGACAGCCCCTCTTCTCAGATGGTTTTAGCTTGTGTCAGGTTGACATCAAACTATCCAGCCCAGACAATTCAGTGTTTAAGAGCACTTTACTGCTTTTGTAGAGGATCTGTTTTTAGCACCCACATCAGCTCACAGCTGCTTGTAACTCCAGCTCTAGAGGATTCTACCCCCTGTTTTGGCCTCTGAAGGTACCTGCATACATGTAGTATACATAGAGACACATACACAGATAAATAAAATGAAGATCTTCAAAAGAAAACCACACAAAATGTTTAAAAAATGAACTGACGCATTTCCTGGCTGTTCTGAGGTGCTCACTACTGCAACAATGAAATTGACGCATGTTGGAGGAGGATGCTTTGAGGGCAGCACTGCATGGGCTGCCTGGGGACACTGTTCTGGTCAAGCCCCGCTCTTCATTTTACAGGAGATTCTGGAATCAGGTTAACGTGGTTTGTGAGGTCTGTTTCCTATTGCTGAGTTGGACAGGTGAGGCAGGAGGATTGGTTGAGCATTAGGGCCAGCCTGCCAGACTTTGATGTACAGGGTAGGGAGGAGGTAAGGGTTCACTTAATTGCTTTAAATATTAGGTTAACTTAAGGGCCAATGGTCTAGATCTAATCTTACCAAATAAAAAGAGAAGGAAAGTCCTTCTCTCGGCCTAAGGGGCTAGTGCAGGTAGATACATGCCACCCAGAAAAGTAACCAGTGGACAGCCCTTCCAGAGGCCCTCCTCTCTGAACATACTTGGTGCCAGCACTGATCATTGGCTTGATCCAGGACACCTGTCCTCCAGGTGACCTGTTGGTCGCTTCCTCTAGTCCAGAGAGTGTTGCTCACAGCACTCCGCATTGAGGAAGATTGTGGTGTAGACCAGAAAGGAATGAAGTGGCTTCGGAGAGATAGCCTTCAGCTCTGTAGCTTGTGGAGGAAATCTGGCCAGTGATTTTTACCAAGTCTGGGGGTTACCAGTTCCCCAAGCTGCAGTTGGCACTTGAGCCAGAGTAGATCATTTCCCAGTAAATCTTTGCTTTTTTTTTTTTTTTTAGACAGGGCCTCTTTATATGTCCCTGGTTATCCTGAAACTTTCTATGTAGATCTCTGCCTCCCAAGAACCCGGATTAAAGGCATGTGCCACCACACCCAGCTGCTCTTTTTTCTTTTGTTTCTTTCTTTCTTTTGTTTTTCTTTTTTTTTTTTTTTTAGTTTATTTTTATTATTTTGGGGTGTGTGTGTGAAAGTGAGAGAGAGAGAATGATATAGTAAGGGTGCCCTCTGAGACCAGAGAAGTGAGATCCTCTTGGAGCTTGAATTATAGGTTGTAATGAGCTAAAGTTGAAACCATGTCTCAAGAAATAAGAGGAACTATTACTCTCCATCTTATTTTTTGAGATATGGTGTACTATGTCAGCCTCTTGCGCGCGCGCGCGCACACATGCACACAAGCGCAGAAGTTATTTCTAGTTTGTCTTCACACCCTTGCTTCCTAACCCTCTTTTCAGCACTTTTTACTGCTTTTAAAGACAAAGTAACTGACCAGAATAATGAAGGAAGGTAGGTGTGTGTGTGTGTGGGGGGGGTTACCAAGTAGTCTCATGTTTACTGAGCTAACAAGAAGAGGTGGCTATTTTGTTTGTTTTTGTTTTCCCAAGTTCTGAAACCTGAAGTCGACCATTTGTTCTTGCCTGGATCCTTTTGCTTGTTGCCCTTTTCCCTGGGCAGCCTATTTTCTTACAGGATCGACCTTTTCTTTCATCTTTTATCTTGGTCTTACCTGTTCTACTGAGAGATCTAAAGAGCTTGATGGAGACCTGGTCTCTGGGGTCAAAAGACACAGGTTTTGTTGTGATTGACGCAGAGTGGTTGCTTTGGGGAATCTCAGTACAGAGGGAATTCCTGGCTTGTTGAGGCAGGCAAAACATTGTAATCCCTATAATTTCTTCTCTGGAGAACTGAGGACTGTTCATCAAAGCAATCACATTGTGCAGCAGCTTGATGGTTGACTATATATGTATGTATGTATGTATGTATGTATATATTATATATAGTAATCTTGCCTTTTTTTATTCTCTTTAGGATAGCCATTTGCAGACACATTTCCCAGTCCTAAGTCACAGGGGAGTATTCCCCAATGCCCTAATAGTTGAAGCTACAGAAATGTTGCTGTAAATATGACCTGTTTGTTCCTGTTGACACAGAATCAATTATGTGCTTCTGTCTATCTCATTTCCTTCTGACCATTTGTGTTGTGTTGTGTCCTGTCAGGGTTGCAGGAGAGCAGTGGCTCAGATGAGAGCCTTGGTCTCTACGCAGGTGCTGTAGCACTTGAAGCGATGCTAAGTGCTGTCTCAGTAGATGCACCCCGCCTGTGAGCAGCTTCTGCTGAAAGCTCCCCAGCTAGGGGCTTAGTTCATCATGCAGGAGTTCCCCTTCATTAGCAGCACCCATGTCCAAGTCACATGAGAAAACCACTCCCCGAGAAGCAGCTTGTTTCTATGGAGTTTGAGGAGCCCATGTCAGTGAACCACCCTCTGAAGGGTAATGCTACGTAATTTTTCCAGTTTTGTCATCTCCTGTATTAAATGTGTTGTGATGAAGGAGAATGGCCATGTTTCCTTCAGTGGTGTTTATATCAGAACTGGGATTTAGTATTCTCTAGGTGTTGTTGTCCAGAATGACCTTATAAATAATCGCAGGTCAGTCTAGAGTTGTGTGTGAGAGGGAATCTCAGAAGCTCCGTGCTTAAGAGAGCATAGCACTCTTTTTGTTTATTTTTTTGTTTTTCCAAGACAGGGTTTCTCTGTGCAGACCAGGCTGGTCTTGAGTTTACAGAGACCCGCCTGCCTCTGCCTTCCGAGTGCTGTGATTAAAGGTGTGTGCCACCACTGCCTGACAAGTGTTTCACTCTTTCAGAGAGCCCAAGTTTGGTTACCTGCCCCAGTGTTGAGTGGCTCACCACCAGCTGTAACTCCAAGGGAATCTGATAGCCTCTTCTGGACTCCTCAGGCACCTGCACTCACGTGGCACTGGTGCACGCCTGTGTGCACACACACACACACTCATACACACATGGACATCTTTAAAAAAACACTCACAACATGCACCTGCCATGGCTGGGAGTGCAGGGAACTGTTGGAGACACTTCACTAATGGCGGCTTAGCTTAGGCGCTTACCCAGGGTCTGTTTGCCTTCTGCAGCTTCACAGTTAGGTAGCTGTGTGCAGCTGGAAAGATAGGATTTTAAAGTTGCACAATTTGAGTTTATTTACCAAACCTATCTTCCTTTGATTTTTGCTCAGAATAAAACTGTTATATGAAATTAAAGATGAAAAACTGAGTGATTATTTTAAAATAAAGAAAAGCTTTGGCTGGGTGGTGGTGGCGCACGCCTTTAATTCCAGCACTCGGGAGGCAGAGGCAGGCGGATCTCTGTGAGTTCGAGACCAGCCTGGTCTACAAGAGCTAGTTCCAGGACAGGCTCCAAAGCCACAGAGAAACCCTGTCTTGAAAAACCAAAAAAAAAAAAAAAAAAAACTTTGCCTCTCTGTGGTGTGAGGATTGAGCCCAGGGCACAGGCATGTGGAACTTACATTGTGCAGCTGAATTCCATCCCAGCCCTCCAGCTCTATTTTTATATGGTTGTAACTGTGGCAAAGACAGAAGCATGCTAATTTAAAAAAATGAAAATTATTACTTAGAATTCTACTTATAAAAGCAATTAATTAGAGCAGAACAAAGAATGATTTGTTAAGGAAAGGGGAGAAAGAACTCCTGGGAGTGGGAGGGGCTCCAAGAAAGGAGTGCTCACAGTGGACACCTTTAGATAATGAGAGGTCGTCAGAATTGGCTTTGCTGCGTGCTTTGTTTCTATTTCTCTACTTTAGGAAACCAGTATATGGAAGACTTTATTTTATGTGCATTGGTGTTTTGCCTGAACGTATTTTTGTTTGTTTGTTTGTTTGTTTTGTTTTTTGTTTTTCGAGACAGGGTTTCTCTGTAGCTTTGGAGCCTGTCCTGGAACCAGGCTGGTCTGGAACTCAAAAAGATCCGCCTGCCTCTGCCTCCCGAGTGCTGGGATTAAAGGCGTGCACCACCACTGCCCGGCTGAATGTATGTTCTTATGAGAGTATTGGATCCCCTGGGACTGGAATCACATAGTTGTGAGCTGCCATGTGGGTGCCAGAAGTTGAACCCGGTCCTCTGCAAGAGCAGCCAGTGTTTTTAACCACTGAGCCATCTCCCCAGCCCCAACACTATGCTTTTTAAAACTTATAAGATCTGGTTCTTTCTTCTTCTCTGTCTCTCTTTCTTTCTAAGATTTATTTATTTATTATGTATACAGTGTTCTGTCTGCAGGCCAGAAGGAGGCACCAGATCTCATTAGAGATGGTTGTGAGCCACCATGTAGTTGCTGGGGATTAAACCTGGGTCCTCTGGAAGAGCAGCCAGTGCTCTTAACAGCTGGACCTTCTCTCCAACCCCAAGGTCTAGGTCTTATAAGTGGCTCTTGCCTGTAGTTTCTAGCACTCAAGAGATCTGACCAGAAAGAGGAGGGTTGTTTCAGTTTCAAGGCCAACCTCAGATACAGAGAGACCCTGTCTCAAACCAAACAAGTTTAAAGCCATAAGTAGTTTGTAGTTGATCATTTCAACTCAGGACACAGTGATGTAACTAGAGGACTTTCTGTGCCCTGTAGTCACTTCTCAGACTTTTGCTCAGCTGTTCTGATATATAGACGTTATCTTAATGTAATAATTGTAATTGGTTTTGGCGTCAAAGGAAACTTGAGCTAGCTGTGTGCTCAGAGACCATTACTACTGGAGACACAAGATGATTACAGTGAATTAAAGGCAGCTTCTAAATTCCATGGCAACTCTTCAGGTGGCATTAAAGACCATTTTCTCTATAACTCAGCCTACCTTCTCAGCTTTTCTCTGCTGATAGATATTAGGTACAGACTGGATACATAATAGTCCCTTGAACTCAGTTGATCATGATTGTCATTTGTTTTTTGTTTGTTTGTTTGTTTTGTTTTTTTGGTTTTTCGAGACAGGGTTTCTCTGTAGCTTTGGAGCCTGTCCTGGAACTAGCTCTTGTAGACCAGGCTGGTCTCGAACTCACAGAGATCCGCTTATCTCTGCCTCCCGAGTGCTGGGATTAAAGGCGTGCGCCACCACCGCCCGGCATGATTGTCATTTGTTATCTAAAGTAAGATACAGCCCACAGGTGAGCTGTTTGGCCAGGATTCTCAGGATTCCTAATATAAAAGTACTTTGAGCACACACCTCTGCAACCCCCTACTCTCTACTCTCACCCACCACTGAGGTGTCAGATCTCATCCATCTCAGTGCCTAACTTCATGCAGACACATCCACACGGATGCCTGCTGACCTGGGGCTCAGCACACATTCCAGGTGAGATGAGATTCTTACACTGGCATCTCCACATTCTTCTAGCTGTGCACTATTTAGTAAACACTGTACGGTGTCTTAAGTCCAGAAACCTACTGATACAGGCTAGGTGTGGTAGTGCTGCATGCGTGTGTTAATCCTAGCACTTGGGAGGCAGAGCCAGGAGGATCTCTGTGAGTTTGAGGCCAGCCTGGTCTACATAGCAAGTTCTAGGACAGCCGGGACTACATAGAGAGACCCTGTCTCAAAACCCCAGAAACCTGTTGGTACAAGGTTTTCCCATGAAGTCTTGGCCCAGGGAAGAGTGCTCTTTCTGTTGAATTAGAGGCATTCCTTTTAAGTACTGAAGAGAACTGGAGGGCAGAAGCTCAAGTCTGTTCAGGAAGCATTATGAATGCCATTCTAAGTGTTCTCATCTTGGTTACTGTTAAAAAGGGAATAGAATATTCCTGAACTGACACATGCTACTGTGCCTTGGTGGTTGTGGTCCCAAAGAGGCAGCAGAATCCAAAAGCCTTGCCATCTCTCTAAAGGAGGTGATATCCACCAATATCTTGTCAGAAGCCCTTACACAAAGAAGGTAAGAGGCCAGGACCAGTGCACCCAAGCTCTACTCTGCTGTTCCTCCACGTGTCCTGTAACACAGATGCTGACGTATTGCTCTGAAGAAACAACACACATAGAAAAATAAGGAGGCTGTAGAAGATGATAAACTTTTGACCAAGAGAATGAAGGAAGTCAAAGAAAAATACCAAGAACAGATTTCCAAGAGATGGAGGCTATCCTTCCTGAGAGCTTCTAGTCCAGTCCAGAATAAGTCTTTGAGTCACAAGTAAATGACCAGGCCTTGCGGGGAAACAGTGTAGATAGAGGGCCAGCAAGATGGCTCAGAAGGCAAAGGTACCTACCACCATGAATAATGGCATGATCCCTGGGACACATGTTGGGGAAGGAAAACTCAAAGTCCCACATCTTATCGTTTGACTGACACACATATACTTTGGCATGCCCATGTCCTTCCCCTCCATTAAAAATTAATAAAATTTAAACCAATATAGGGGGCTGGAGAGATGGCTCAGTGGTTAAGAGCATTGCCTGCTCTTCCAAAGGTCCTGAGTTCAATTCCCGGCAACCACATGGTGGCTCACAACCATCTGTAATGAGGTCTGGTGCCCTCTCTGGCCTGCAGGCATACACACAGACAGAATATTGTATACATAATAAATAAATATTTAAAAAAAAGTTTTTAAAAAAATTTTAAACCAATATAATAGTTAATTTTATTTAATATATTTAATTAACGCATTAGACTTAAAAAATTTCTGTGTGTTTTGTAGCCTACAAACTATAATCACAGAGAACTTAGACAACAATGAGGACACTAAGAGAGACATACACAGACCTAATCTACATGGGAAAGTATAAAAAGACAAGATCTCCTGAGTAAATTGGGAGCATAGGGACATTGGGTGAGGGCAGGGAGGGGTGCAGAGAAAAATGTAGAGCTCAATAAAGAAAAAAAAATTCAAAAAAAAAATTTCTGTGTGTTTTGTAGCAAACCCCTAAGGCAGTATTCTTGTAATCCAGACTGTTATATTTCATAGCGAGCAGATGTCTGCATACTCAGTAGTCACATGGAGGATCAACTCCCTGTGAGACAGGTCCCTTCCCATGTCCTTCTCTGCCTGTGAAAATTAGAGGATCCTCTAGAGACAGCCAGCTGCCACTTTTAAAGAAGGCCTGTAAACGTGCCCCAGTCATGATTTCTAGTGCAGACTCACTGAGCTGTCGCACGTTGACTGCGGCTGCTGCTGCTTGTAATACTGTGCTGAACTCTCTAGTCGTCTTCAGGACTTATTCCAGGTCACAGTTTCAGCAGTTTTGGGGTTTTGCCTTTTATATACGCATTTCTAAATAGTGACTTTATCTCAGGTGTGGTTCTCCTTCTCTTTGTGGTCTGAAGTTTCAAATACATATGTGGTGCAGGTCATTCTGTCCCTGCACCCACCTCTTCCCCTTCTAGATTTGAGTGAATTTCAGGTGTAAACTAAGTGCGCTCCCCTCCCCCCCGTGTTTTATTGGAAATTTAAAGCGCTGTTTGAGTTTCTTTTTTCCCTCAAGAGATAGATTGAGCTGGTGGCATTTTGCCTGGGATACTTGTCTGTGAAAGGTGAACAGGTGCCTAGGAGATTGTGCTGCTCCAGGAGAGGCCTGCCTGCTGTGGAAGGGCTGTCCAGTCACTCAGCCCTCTGGTTTGTATTTTCAGCTAATTGTGGTTGTTGGGCCAGAGACTGGTTAAGAAAAATTCTTTCCCTGAGCAGGCAAGAGAGAATGCATGATTCATCATCAGATGGTGCGCCTGGGACTGTAATCTCGGATTCTGTGTTTTAGCATAAATTGTTACATTTAAACCCTGTGAAGCAAGAATTCCTCAGAAGTGTTCCAGTAAGCATTTTTCCTTTCTCTATCCTTCTCAATGCACACCTGCTTGAAGATCAGGGTAAAATGTGCCATTGGCTCCTGTGAGGAGTGTCTTTTGTGGCTCCAGCTTCTAAGTTCATGGATTCTCACTGGGGCAGCAGCTCATGCTGAACCAGACTTACATGCATCAGGCACAAGGGCGGCTTTTCTTTAGCTTTGTTACTGTTGCCATTATTTTACTTAATCTTGACGATGTGGAAATCTTCCGGTATATCAAGGTAGAGGTGAGTGCAATTCTCATTCAACTTCAACAACAATCATGACCAGACTTGACTTCTCTCTCCTCCGTTGCCTGTACTTCCAACCCAGTTATTTTGAAACAGATGCCAGGCTTCATAGCATACTATCAGCTGGTTTGGAGTTGCTCCAAAGCGAAGTGTGGCCATAAATATGTGGAGGAGTTGCTGCTGTGGTCTTCCTTCTGCCTCCTTTTACTTTCTTGGATGTGTTTTGTCTCTGTTGACAACCACTGCTACCAGAGAGTTTCATGTATCTATCAGTTTTGTCCAAGTATGTTCTTTAAAGATGCCTGTAAAAATTAAATGTACAAAAATGGAAATGTTGTATTGGGAAGTGGGGGACTGTGTTTCATACTCAGAAGGTGTTGGATTTGGGCCAGGGATTTAGCTAGATGGTAGAGTACTTGAGCCTCACAATATAAATAAATAATTAATATGAAAGAAATAAAAAAACCTACCCATTTCTTCATGTGTGTGTGTATGTGTGTGTGTCTAGTTGGCCTTGAACTCTCGGTTTCCCTCTTCTCAAGTGCTGGGTTTATGGGTATGTGCTATTGCTATCATGCTTGATTTTTTTTTAAAAAAGTTTAATTATTAGTTCATTTATTTATTTGCGTGTGTATTTTTGGAATTGTGTATGCCACAGCATGTAACATGTGGAGGTCAAAGGATAACTTGTGACAGTTTTCTCTCCTTACCTGTCAGTCCCTAGGTTCAAATTCTCCCCAGCCATTATCAGCTCAGCCATCTTGTTTGCCCCTCCCCCTTAAATTTAAAAATAAAATCTTGGGAACTAGGGAGATGACTCTGTTGATTGTTGATAAAGTACCCACTGTGTAAGCATGAAGACCTGCATTTGATTGGCAGCACCCACATAAAATCTAATGTAGTGTGCACTATAATCCAGTGCTGGAAGCAGGTGCTAGAAGGATTCTTTGGGCCTTTCAGGCCAGCCACTTCAGCTGAGTCAGTGAGACATACTGTCTCAAAAAATAATGTGAAGGTGCTTTCTGTTCAAGCCTGGTGACCCGTGTTTGAGTCCCAGCAGCCACATAAGGTGGATGGAGAAAACCAGCCTAATGAGTTTGTTCTTTGACCTCTACATGGGTACTAAGGCACACCTTTCTACACCAATACATTGATATGATGATGATAAGGTGGAAGTTGACCTCTGGTCTTCATAGACATATGCACACACATATGAACACATAATAAGATAAAGCCATGGCACATGCTTTGATCAAGATAAAATTCAAATAATATCAAATGGTATAATGTTTAGTTTTGTGGTTCTGGGGATTCAACCCAATGTTTCACACATGCTAAGCAGGTACTCTTCCCATTGAACGGTACCCTCAGCATCCCCTAGACATTCTTTTTTTTTTTTTTCTTTTTTCTTTTTTTCCCCTAGACATTCTTTAAATAATTGCTCTCAGTTCCTTATTTGTGGAACGACTATTGTTAGTATTTTTTACAACTCCTTCCAGAAGAGCCATATAAAGCCTCAATAATGTGTATTTGTCTGACATTTTTCTGTTTCTTTAATGCCAGTAGGCAAAAATTGATTTTAACTTTGGAAAGAGCAAGAAGTGTGTTGTTTTGCAAGGGGTGAGATGAGAGATGGCACAGTACTGATGTCCAGGTTCTGTTGACTGGAGCACTGAGAAGACTGTGCTCACTGGCAGCCCCTGCACCTGTGGAAGTCCACACTAGTGTCATCCAGTAGAAATATAAATAACGTGAGCCACATATGTGATCTTAAATGTCCTAAGAGAAAGTGAAATCAGTTTCAATAGTGCATTCTTTTTAGTGAATTCTACCCAGATTGGTATTTGTACAAAGTACTAGGTGTTGAATTCAGGGTGTTGTGACTGAGCTATAGCCCAGCCCACTTCTGACTTCTTATTTTGAAACAGAATCACTACATTGCCCAGCCTGACCTGCACTTACAGTCTTCCTGATCAGCTGGGATTATAGGCCTGTACTACCAGACCTGGCTCCCAAAGTACTATTGGAGGATCTGGTCAGTATAAAATAATGAGAACATTCTTCCTTGTCCATACTCAGTGTGGACCAGCTTGTCTTCAGAGACCCTGAGTACACATGGTCTGGCCAGCTAGCCCTGTACAGGGCTTGGTTTTTTGGGTTTTGGGTTTTGTTTGTTTTGTTTTGCTTTGCTTTGTTTTGTTTTCCTGCGGGAAGATGAAAAGCCTGGAATATGGTTTCCATTTTCTTTATTTTTTGATGTAGCATTATTTATGTGTGTATTACTTGTTTCTGGGGTTTGGTCATGTGTGCATGAACGCTTGTTCTGGCTCTGCTTTTGCTCCTTGTCTTATTGCCAGCTCTGGACCAATGTTATCATTAACATTGCTACTCAAAGAAAAAGACAAGCTGGGTGGTGGTGGCGCACACCTTTAATCCCAGCATCCAGAGGCAGAGACAGCAGATCTCTGTGAGTTCGAGGCCAGCCTGGTCTACAGAGCCAGTTCCAGGAAGCTAGGACTGTTACACAGAGAAACCTTGTCTTGAAAAACCAAAAGTAGAAACCAGAGACTTGAGAGATGGCTCAGTAGTTGAGAGCACTAGCTCCTCTTGCATAGGACCTGGGTTCAGTTCCCAGCACCCACATGGTAGCTCAACAGAAGACCGAATGACCTCCTCTGCCCTCTGTAGGCAGCATGCACGTGATGCTGGCAAAACACTCACATAAATCTTTTTTAAAATTAATTTTCATTCTTTCTTATAAAATTAACAATATTAATAACTCCAGTACTTCCTGTATAAAGGTAACAATTTTAGTAAACTTTTTATGTCTTAGCCAGTAGAAAATGTGCTCTTGGGTAGTTTAAGTTTATTCATGAATATTTGATTTCTTGCTGTTGGTTTTGTTTTTTGAGACAGGGTCTCTATTTTGTAGTCCTGGTTGTCCTGGAACTATGTAGATCAGGATGGCCTCACACTCACAGGGTTTAAAGGTGTGCACCACCACATCCAGCTGTTCATGAATATATGAAAGACCAAATGATAAGAGGATGATAGAGGGTGTTGAACAGAGGTGTTAGTTTGTGCAGTGCTGCTCCTGAGTAAGGCTGCAGGTGTGAGAGAGAGAGGTGGAGTACGGGTTGCTGGGAAGTTGGTAGCAGTGGTTTCTAGCTGTTTTTGGCAGTACTAGGGACTGAATTTAGTGCCTTGTGCGTGCAAGGTAGGAGCTCTGCCATTGAGCTGCAGTCTCAGTCAATGGCAGTGGTTTTAAGAGCACTTTTTTCTTCCTCAGGAGTTGCAGATGGTGTTGGAGGATGGAGAGACTATGGCGTGGACCCATCTCAGTTCTCAGGGACTTTAATGCGAACATGTGAGCGGTTAGTAAAAGAAGGACGCTTCATTCCTAGCAATCCTGTTGGGATTCTCACCACGAGCTACTGTGAATTGCTGCAAAACAAAGTACCTTTGCTGGGTAAGTAGATGATTGTGCCTTCTCACAGCACCCACTAATGGCTAAACAAACAAGATTTTGCCAGTAATCCAGGTTGGCCTCTAAAGAGCTTTGCTACCATTGTTTCCCGAGTGCTGGGATTAAAGGTGTGCACCTCTCTGCCCAGCATTCTCAGTTGCCAGAACCTTTCTGGTTACCAGAGGGCCTCCCTTGCTCACACCTACATTTAAAGAGAGTAGTGGTGTAAGCTGTTCCTTGCCTTGGGTTTGAACCCTTTTTACAGAGGCTCTTTTCTCTCTGCCCCGCCCTCTTCAGTTTTCTGTAAACAGTTTTGTCTTCCTCCTGCTGTAAATTCTCCTGGGTTCAGCATGGTTCTGCTTTTCTGACTTCCTCTTAAAGTTTTTATTTTATTAGTAGAAGTATGTGTGGTGGGGTCAGAAGGCTACGCAAGGGAGTCCATCTTTTCCTCCTTCCATGTGGATCAAACTCAGGTGATCAGCCTCGGAGCAGACACTTTACCTGCCGAGCCATCTCAGCAGTCCCCTGTCCCCTTTTTATTACTACATTTTATTTATTTCTTTTGTGTGTGTGGTCACATGTTCCACAGCGCATGTGTGGAGGTCAGAGGATAACCTCCTGGAGTAGCTTCTCTCTCCAGCATTCAGGTCCTGGAGCTGGGGTGCAGGCTGACAGGTCCTTTACTGAGCTGGCCCCCTGCTCCTCTTGATGTGCTCAGAGGCTGTGCTTGGGTCAATGGGACATTCTAGATTCCATCCTAGTACCTCTGTCAGAGCAGTAGGGCTGTGGAGAAATCATTTAACCTGTGAGTGGAAAGCAGTCTCCTAGGCAGTTTTCAGCATGTCCCTGGGAGTGGACACCATCTATCTCCCCAGCCCTGCTGTTTACTTGGATATAGGGCAGCCAGTTATAACACAGAATGTCCTGCTTTTTTGTTGCCTAAAAGGTTTGAGTTTGGGAGGGAGTAATTTTTTTTTCTTGTATGTTTTATTTCCTTCTCACCCTATGTAACTTGAAATAGTAATAAATAAAATTTCTTTTTCGAGACAGGGTTTCTCTGTGGCTTTGGAGCCTGTCCTGGAACTAGCTCTTGTAGACCAGGCTGGTCTCGAACTCACAGAGATCCGCCTGCCTCTGCCTCCCGAGTGCTGGGATTAAAGGCGTGCGCCACCACTGCCCGACAGTAATAAATAAATTTAAGGACATGTTTGAGGTTTATAGTGTTGGGATTACTGTTTCTTCTAAAATCCACTGGAATAATCCTTTGTCGCCATGTTTGTGTGTGCACACCTCCCCGACCTAACCCACACACCTCCAAGGCATTTGCAACTAAACTGGAACAGATCTGGCTGACGGCTGAATTGACTGAACCTTGGTTAAGTGCAATCGCAGACGTGATGACTACACCGTGCTTTGATTTTTAAGTTGTTTTATTGCTTTTGTGTGTATGTCTCTGTGAATGTGTCGTTGTGTTGGTGCTTGTGGAGGCCAAGAGTTACACAGGTGTTGTAAGCCACTCTCTATGGGTTCTGGGGATAGAATTTAGGCTCTCTGGAAGAACTGGGTGCTCTTTAACTACTGAGTCATCTACCCAGCCTGCCTTTTTGCTTTCTTATTCAGCAATTGTTAAAAAACGTACAAAATAGCTGGGCGGTGGTGGCGCACGCCTTTAATCCCAGCACTTGGGAGGCAGAGGCAGGCGGATCTTTGTAAGTTTGAGACGAGCCTGGTCTACAAGAGCTAGTTCCAGTGCAGGCTCCAAAGCCACAGAGAAACCCTGTCTCAAAAAACAAACAAAAAAAGTACAAAATAAATCTACTCTAAAGGACAAGCCTTTATTGTTGATGTAATGGTCCTCAGAAACCCTTAAATAGAGCAGTAAATTCTTAGAATCTGAAGGGTTGCTGCCCATGGCGGCTCATGCCTTTTATTCTAGCACTTGGGTGGTAGAAATAGATGGATCTCTAAGTTTGAGACAGCCTGATCTACAGGGCAAGTTTCAGGCCAGCCAGGATTATACTATGAGTCCTAGCTTTAAAAAAAAAAAAAATGTGAGAGGTGTCTTGAGTTGGGGCTCTAACACAGTGGTAGAGCATAGGTCTAGCATGCACAAAGCTGTTTAGTCTCCAGCACCACAAAAGAAATGAAGCTGAGTGGTCAGACCTAGTAAGGTGATATTATAGTTGGCTGAGAGAGTTGCCCAGGTACCTGCTGATGAGGGTCAGTCTCCACATCCGACCCTCACCTTCAACACCTGCTCTCCCACGTGAATGGGGTCTGAGCCCTGTGCACTCGGCAGTCACTTGAGGAGAGGAGCAATGTAAGCTGCCAGGCTGCATATGACTTCAGTCATTGTTTCTGCTCTGGCTGTGAAAGCCCCATCACTCACGAGGGCCATGCTGATTCCATAGGGGCATGAAATAAGTGGTGGCCTGAGGGGTGTTTCCTGAGGAACAGTGTCATTTCTCACTCTCAAGATTTAATTCCATCAGCTTCCAGAAGATCTTTTGTGTGGCCATGTAGTAATGATGAGTAGTTGGAGACTTAGGAAGGAAGCTGGCTATACTGAAGGCCACGGACAGGTTCTGACAGCCCTATGGCTGGTCGCAGTACCCACATTTTCTTTCTTGTAGGCACTGCAGGGCTGTCAAGGTCACTTTTAATCAGTCTGCTTCAGATAACAAGGAAGCTGAATTGCCGACCATCAATGATGAAAGAGTCTATATTAATTCTTTACATTAAATTACACTTTTTTGTTTTTGTTTTTTGAGACAGGGTTTCTCTGTAGCTTTTTAGCCTGTCCTGGAACTAACTCTTTTTTTTTTTTTAAATCACATTGGCATATTTTTTTTTATATTTATTTATTATGTATACAGTCTGTGTGTATGCCTGCAGGCCAGAAGAGAGCGCCAGACCTCATTACAGATGGTTGTGAGCCACTATGTGGTTGCTGGGAATTGAACTCAGGACCTTTGGAAGAGCAGGCAATGCTCTTAACCGCTGAGCCATCTCTCCAGCCCGGAACTAACTCTTATAGACCATGCTGACCTCAAACTCATAGAGATCCGCCTACCTCTGCCTCCTGAGTGCTGGGATTAAAGGTGTGCTCGTTCTATCACCACCCAGTGAAATTACACATTTTAATTGAGATAAAATAAAAATAGCCAGAATCCCACCAAGAAAACTGAATACTAGTCTCTGTGTTTCTATTTTCCCGCCATGTGTCTGTGCACAGGATAGTGGCACACCATTTGAGTGTGCTCTGTTTTCACACCTGGTGAGGCAGGCACATAGGAATTCTTTCCACATATGGCCGGGAAGAAACTCAGACTGAGTGGTTTATCTGTGGTGCACACTGAAAAGCAGCACTCTGGGATTAGCTGTCTCCACAGGCCATTCACTTGCTTTAGGTTTATATTTTTGTTTATTTTTTCCCCTAAAAAGATAGGGTCTTATGCAGCCCAGGCTAGCCTCAGACTCAGTATGTGGCTGAGGATGACGTTTTCTGAACTTCATGCCTTTGCCTCCCAAGTGAGTGCTGGGACCACAGTTGTGGGCCCCATATTTGGTTTTTTATGGTGCTGTTGACCTGATGCATGCTCAGAGAGTGCTAGACCAGCTGCTGAACTACTTCTCAAGCAATACTGTTTTTTTAATTGAATTTATTTACTTATATGTATATGTGTGTGCCTGAGTGTGTGTGAATAGGAGTTCCAGGCAGTCATGAGCTACCATGTGAGCACTGGGAATCGAACCTGGGTCCTCTGGAAGAGAAGCCAGTGCTCTTAGCCACTGAGCCATCTTGCCAATCCCCAAATACTAGCTTTTAATCTTACTTCATTTATCTTTTCTTTCCAAGTGTATTTTTTAAAAGTATTTATTTATTTATTATGTATACAATATTCTGTCTGTGTGTATGTCTGCAGGCCAGAAGAGGGCACCAGACCTCATTACAGATGGTTGTGAGCCACCATGTTGTTGCTGGGAATTGAACTCAGGACCTTTGGAAGAGCAGACAGTGCTCTTAACCACTGAGCCATCTCTCCAGCCCTCCAAGTGTATTCTTTTTTTTTCTTTCTTTTTTTTTTTTTCCCTAAGTGTATTCTTTAACGCTTTCCTAATGGCTATCATTAGATAACCACACTTTTAGGGTTTGCCATGACTTAACTGGTTTTGCCTCATGGAGTATATCTGTGAGATATATATATACTCTTAGTTCTGTTTCTGTGAACAAGGAAGCTGGATCGCAGAGCTTGAAAGTGGCAGAGCTGGGGTTCAAATGCAGATAGACTGACCACTGTTTGTACCACTGAGTGTTTGTGACAGTACTTACTTATTCTGTGCCGGAGATAGAGTGCAGGGCTGTGCTTGCGCTAGCTGCTCCTCTGCCACTTAGCTGCCTGCCCGCCCTAATGGCACAGGAGAGACATGCGGCTCACTCCTGGTTCTCTGGCTCTTGAGCAGTGTTTTTTTCTTTCAGTCTGATTTGCATTTTTTATTGTTTTCTTATGCAAGTCTTTTCAGGTAGATAAAGAATATGTAAGTTGTCAGAGCTGTGACTCCTAGATTCATTTTACTCAGTGCCTCTCCAGAGTAAGGATGAGTGGGTTTCCAGCACTCTGGCCAGCCCTGTGCTAGCTTCTTATGGTTCTTGTTGATGATCTGAGAGAAACAACTGTCAGTGTTGTTCCACATACACAGGCATGTTCCATTTGTTCCTTGGCGTGCTGCATATTCTTCTGGTGGAGGCAGGTGCAGTTTTTGCTGCAGTCAGCCTGGCCAGAGACTGTGGACCTTGTACAGTCTCTAGAAAATGAGCAGGTTGGTCTGCAAGCCACTTGTGTCCTCACCGGGAGTCATCAGTCTCCAGAAAGTGCTTCATGGCTTCAGCAGATGGCATTCTGGTTTAGAAGACTGGTTATGTTCCTGTCTTAAATGTTACTAAGTTTAGTGAAGTCTTGCTACCCTGACTAAATAAAGAATAGTGTTGGGTGCGGTGCCCTTGTTCCAGTAATTAAGTGTTAAAAGACAGTAATCTACTTTGGATGGAGCCTTTGAAGGTGGAAGGAAGGAGGAAGTATGTGTGCCTCAGTGGCCCACTTGCCACACCTCTTGTCCTCAGCACATCAGCCCTGCCTAGGTTATTGCTGTAGTTCTTGGGTGTGGGGCAAAAGAGGGTGATCCTATGTAAACACGAAATTCAGACTACAGCTGCTCCCTGGAGTTGAGTGATGATTGGCATCAGCCCAGGGGAGACAGTGAGCGGATGCCCATTTTGTTTGTAGGTAGCAGCACAGCCTGCATTGTGGTACTGGACAGAAGTAGCCACCGCTTGCACACAGCGAACCTGGGTGACTCGGGCTTCCTGGTGGTTCGGGGCGGCGAAGTCGTGCACCGATCTGATGAACAGCAGCATTACTTCAACACTCCATTCCAGCTCTCCATCGCTCCCCCTGAGGCTGAAGGGGTTGTCCTGAGTGACAGGTAATCTTGCAGCCCTTCCCTGAAGCAAGATGTCCCTTCCTGTCCTCTTGAGGATAGGCACTTTTCCTGTGAGAAACCGCTGTCTACAGGACCAGCTAGTAGAGCCTTTGCAAGGGGGTTAGGTCAAACTGAGTATCACAGCTGAGCCAAGTTGTTCTAAACATATCATCACATGAAAGGGTTGTACGGAGGAACTCGGCTTTGTGTCTCTTGTATTTTCATGCCAGCAGCACACTGAGTGCAGGATGTGTTAACTGCACTAGGAGTTGAGTTGCTCAGAGACCTCCTCTGCCTGTGCAGATTTTCATACATTGCTAGGGGAGCACAGGCAGGTGTCTGTCTTATCTGTCAAAATCCCCTCTCGAAGGTGCTCTTCCTACACACACCAAGAGAAGTGAAGTATCCAGGCCTGCTTCTGTCCCTAATGGTGTTCTCTTTTTTGCGGATTGCTAATGACTCTTAGTTTATTTTTATACTTCCAGGAACTTTCAAAACGACTGGAACTCTTTAATATTAAGTTTTAGTTGCTCTTTTTGTAGACTAGAGTAAGGCTGAGGCTTGGCCACCTTATGGGCTATGGAATGCTCACCAGTAACTCTCAGTGGGTTTTTGTGAAGAAACTCCTAGCAAGTGCTCTTTTCCTTTTCTATCTGTTATCTTTCAGTGAGCCAGATCTTAAAGCCCAGCTAAAATAAAACAGGCGTTTCTGCCATCTTTGATTTTGGAGCGAGAGTGTCATATTATTTGTATTTGGTGTTGCCTATTTAAATAGTCTGCTTGCTGGGTAGACTGGCACTTGTAATCCTGGCATTCAGGAGGGTAAGGATTACCAGTTTGACACTAGCCTGGGCTATATATAGCAAGACTCTGCCTTAAAACATGCGAGTATTGGCTGTGTGGTGGTGCCGCACGCCTTTAATCCCAGCACTCGGGAGGCAGAGGCAGGCGGATCTCTGTGAGTACAAGGCCAGCCTGGTCTACAAGAGCTAGTTCCAGGACAGGCTCCAAAGCTACAATGAAACCCTGTCTCGAAAAACAAAAGCATGCGAGTATCGATGCTGACTCTGGAGAAGGAAATACTTTGAGCTTTCCGGTCAGGCTGGTTGCCTGAGTTAGAAGAGCATCTGATAAGACATTATTGTATTTTTAAAATATATTTATTTTGTGTGTTTGGAGGTGGTGTGTGTATCATGGCACAAGTGTGCAGGTTAGTTCTCTCCTTCTAGCATGTGGGTTCCTGGGATCAATTTCGGGTGTCAGTTTGGCAGCAGGTACCATCCCTGAGCCGTCTTGCTGAATCAGCTCTCTTGTGTTAGCAAGTGGACTGGAATGCACAATAGCTGGAGCCATTTGGAGTGAAGGCCTCAGTAGATACCAAGCTCAACTGACAGCTTCCAGATTGGGATACTTCATTTTCCGGATTGGCTGCTGCCTGTTTGGCATCTGAGTACCAGATCCGCAAGCAAGATTTGGGACAGGCCAGCTAGCGGCACACTCTGTTGGCCTGATGTGAGGTGGAGGTGGCTGCCCATGGAACCCAGCTCACTAGCATGTGACTGTGGCTCGTGTTTCAGTGCAGTTGAGAGTTTCCAGCAGCACAGTGTGTTCAGTCAGAATGGGCAGAGCTGCAGCTGGCAGAACACCAAGCTCGTGGGTGGGAGTGTTAGCAGAGCACTGACTGTCCAATGAGAGTGAGGCTCTCACAAGCAGAATGGCAAAGGCCACTCGTGGGGAAAGAAAAACCTCAGCATAAAACAGAGCCCCCATGCCAACCTGGTCGTTAATCTGCACTTCTAGAACCTGACACGCTTGCAAAGACAGCAGGCCAGAGTCTTGCGTGTTTGTCTTGATTTTTACAGAAGGAACTAACCCAGTTTCCACCAATACGATAATGGCTTTCTCTTCTGCTGTATGTCCTCAGTTGCCACTCTTTTATCTATAAATGTGTGCTCCCTCCTTCCCCTGGCCATGTGAAGCTGAGCCAGGAGTTTGCTTAGGGCACAGTGTAGATAGATCCTTAGGAATGACAGGGCTGACTTTGTGTTTCTCTCTTACCACTTAGCCAAGTGTGGGGTACCTGTTAAGCCTGTGCTTTGGCTTTGGCCTTGTCGGTTAGTGTCTAAGGTCTTCCTTCTCTTTTCACTGCAAGGTTAAGCAGATGATTAGATGCCTCTGCTTGCCCTTCCAGCCTGGGAAGCAGTGAAGGTAGCCTCAGGAGTGACTGAGAGCCAGCCTCATGGGGCTGTGGACTCCTGCCTGCATCTCCCCCGTTTTTAGATCTGTTTCCTTCAGGCTTTGTTAGAAAAAAAAAAATCTCCTATCTCTTTCTTTAAAAGTTGTACTCAGTGGCACACACCTGTTATCCCAGCACCCAGGAGGGTGAGGCAGGAGAATTATGCGTTGAAGGCCAACCTGGGCTGCATGCTGAGACCTTCTCTCCAAAACAAAACAAACAAAAAAAGTTACTCAAAAAACAAGCAGTCGGGGACTGGAGAGATGACTGCTCTTCAGAGGACCCGGGTTTAATTCCCAGCACCCACATGACAGTTACACTTCAGTTCCAGGGGATCTGGTTCCCCCATGCAGGCATACCTGCAGGCAAAACACCATTGTATATAAAATAAGATAATTATTTTTTTTTTTTAAAAAAAGCAGTCTCCCTCTGCCCCTGCTGTGGCTTCACATCCTTTGGCAGGCTCTGGGGTTAGGTTCTCTCCAGATTGGTGCTCTGAGCTTAGATGGTTCTGCATATGTCTTTTTCCCTTCTCACGAAAGGAGTTATATCTACCACATATTCCTGCCTTTGCTGTTCAACAACATATTAAAGGTTTCCTCTCAATTGAGAGGGTTATTCTGTTTTTGCAGTGAGTCATTTAACATGTTTCCTGAAGCCCTACATGCCAGGCATACTCAAACAGTCCTTAACTGTGCCAAAACCTCTCTAGGTGTCCCTGAGTAGTCATTCCTCCAGGGGGCTCCTGTTCTCCGTGAGGAGGAAAGCCTTGCTCTGAGGCTGCAGGCTGGAAAGGAGAAGTCAGAGCCCGTAACATGACCGGTCTGACTGCCCAGACTTGGCTCTACTGACGGCTTCTGCTGATACGCCTCGAGACATTGAAATGGACTTTCAGTTCGTTTTTCTCACTATGACTATGTTGTGGGGTGGGGTCATGCCATGGCATGAGTGTGGAGGTCACAGGACACCTGCAGGAGTTGGTTCTGTGCTTTGACATGTAGGTCCTTTGGATGGAGAACTCATCAATAGGCTTGCATGCTGAGCCATCTCACTGGCCTAACTTTGCTTTAGTGGATGCCATTTTAAAAGCCTCATTACATTGTAAAATTCTGGTAGTAGGACCATTGACTCATATCTACAGGGCTACCTTCACCTTGTTCTCCCTCTTCTGTCCTTGCCACAGCCCGGACGCTGCTGATAGCACGTCTTTTGACGTCCAGTTAGGCGATATCATCCTTACGGCAACAGATGGACTCTTTGACAACATGCCTGATTATATGATCCTTCAGGAGCTGAAAAAACTGAAGGTAATGAACTTGGAGCCTGGTGAGCATGTAGACCCTGCTCCGAGCTGTGGTCTCTGCACTGCCAAGTTTTATTGAGTTCCTTGAATTGTCTCTTGGTTTGGAAAGGACGATTTTTTGAAAGTCCTTCAGGGAAATAATGGATGCAATATTCTAGGCAATTATAAATGGGAACATTCGGAAGAGAACTGGGGAAAACCCCTAAATCCCTCCTGCATGGGGGGGCTCAGGCAGAATGGGAGGGTGTCCTCGCTAGCATTTTTCTTGGTGTTTTATGCACTTGCTTGTCCTTCTCTCCTTTTATTCTTTTGTTTATTTTTGTTTTTTGTTTGTTTTTTGAGACAGGATTTCTCTGTGTATCTCTGGCTGTCCTGGAATTTGCTTTATAAACCAGGCTGGCCTCGAATTCACAGAGATCCCCCTGCCTCTGCCTCCCTGAGTGCTGAGATTAAAGGTGTGCTCCAACACCGCCCAGCTCTCCTTTTATTCTTACCATATACCAGAAACTGCTGAGGCTGGAATGCTAGGAAGCAGTTAGCCAGAAGGCAGTCCAGGAGGCAGGGGTCTGGGTGTGACCCGAGCTGCAGCTGAGGGAAGTTTGGCATCCTCCACAGAAAGTGGGGATGCCAGAGGCTCGGCTCCCAGAGACTCTTGGGCTGGTGCAAGTACTGACTGGCAGAACCTAACCCTTCTAGGCAGTCCCTCACCGTTCTGGCTTGGGGAGTCTCTTCTACTGCCCAAGCAGTAAGTAGTTCCCTTGCCTGTAAAATGGGAAGTAGGAAAGATCTTGTCCTTTAGGGTAACAGGGAAGAGTCACCAAAACCACAAGAGTCCTAATGCCGTGCCTGACCTGGTGAGTAGAAAGTATGCAGGCCTTGCCCCCATCCCCCTCTCCACCTCTGCCCCAGGTTTACAGTCTGGAGGTGAGCCTCTGGGAAAGAGGAATATACGATTGGGAGCCTCTGTAAGGTGGAAGTATGGATCTGTTTGGTTTTCATTTTAGTTCCTCTATACATTTATTGTTTTTATCTTATGTGTATGACTGTTTGCCTGGTACCTGAGGAGGCAAGAAGAGAGTGCTGGGCTCCCTAGAACTGAGTGGTCATATGGGTGCTAGAAACTAAACCTTGGTCCCCTGCAAGAGCAGCCAGTGCTCTTAACCTCTGGAGCCATGTCTCCAGCTGCCCTGGCCCTCTGGTGGTTGATGTTTAGATGGGAAGATTCAGAACCTTTGAAGTCAGGTCTGAGCGGGGTCCTTGCCCTCCTCTGTCCGTTTTGTCGGTGAATGGAAGCAGCTAGAATAGAGCATGGCCAAAGAATACACAACAAAGCAAGCCTCTCATGGTGATACAAAGCCTGAAAGGCATTCCCAGCACAGCCCACACCAAGCTGCCCTTACTTGGAAAGCAAATATAGCTGGCTAGGGTGTGTTGCCAAACATGGGGACTTCTGCAGCATCCTGACAGTGTGGCCAGGACCCACCTTTTTAGATCATCCTAGTGTAGCAAGAATACCTAAAAATTTTTGAATGGAAAACCAAAAATGAAAATCTAAATTGAAGATCTGGAACCATTTCAACAAGGCTTTCTCATGGATCAGAGCCATAATGGACTTGTTCCTGGTTCTCTCCATGTCTTCTCTAACTAGAATAAAACTTAAGCACAAGAGGGGAAATGTTCAGGTAGATGTTCTGCCTTACAGTGCTGTCTGCACGAAGTGTTCTCCTGCAGAACTCACACGAAGCATTGTGGTAAAAATAACTCTGTCCTTTCGTTTTAGAATTCCAATTACGAGAGTATACAGCGGACTGCAAGAAGCATTGCTGAGCAGGCACATGAGCTGGCCTATGACCCAAATTATATGTCACCTTTTGCACAGTTTGCATGTGACAATGGATTGAATGTGAGAGGTAAGCATTCTCTGGAAGGTTCTGAGCTCCGGGTGAGAGTGTTTAAGTGTCCTTCCTCACAACAAGGTCAGGAGGATAGCAGCCAGCGTGTAGCTCGCTTCTCCTGAGGTGCCCTTCAGAACTGACCTTGACTGAATGAGAGACAGCCTTTACTCCACTGATCTGATTACCCTGGGCCATATTCCCAGCAGCTTAATGTTCTGCCCCTCGAGTGACTGATCCAAACTACCACAGCAGCCTACAAAGGGGAGTTAGGTGACACTGCCCTCAACTCTGATGTTTTCCAATCCACTTCATGATGTGACCGGGGAATTAGGCCAGCCCCAGCTGATTCTGATGATGTTGGCGTCAGAAGTGTGGGGCTGCCCAGTTGTTGCTAGTGTAATATTATTATGACATGCAGAGCACATCTGAGCTCAGGAAATGTTAGAGAAAAACGCATGCCATGGCTGCTTGGCACGTTAGAACACGGGCTATTCCTAATTTCCATACACTGGGCATGTCTGTCCAGATTAAGACAGTGCTCCTGTGAGTGCTGGCTGCAGCTGATGCGATGCATGGCCATCTCCACAGCCATTGTGGGGAAGCAGCAGATTTGGGGCAGTGGTTTTAAGCTTCAGTTAAGTCACTTTTTTTTTGATTTAGTTTCTTTGAAACAAGATCTTAGATAGCTCAAACTGGCCTCAAATAAGTGAAAATCCTTCTGCCTCAACCTACCAAGTTCTGAAATTATAAGTATGCAGAACCATGCCCTAGCTTCTTGGTGGTGTTTAACTACCTTATTTGTTTTTATTTTAGTGTTGGGGGATGGTTTCCTGTAACATAGTCTGGGCTTGAACTCTCTGTAGGTGAAAACAACCTTGAATTCCCAATCTTCCAAACCCAGAGCTTACAGCTTTTAACTGTTTCTCCACTCTTGTGCACTGACAAAGCAGATCCACTGAAAGATGAGCACTTGTCTCTACAGCACTACCTGGGCCACATCTTTGGTTGACTCTTCCTGCACATATACTGATGAGTTTCATTTGTGTTTTAGGTGGAAAACCAGATGATATCACTGTCCTCCTCTCAATAGTGGCTGAGTACACGGACTGATTGGCCACGCTGGCAACTCCTGCCTTTCCCTTGTCGCCCCATTTTTTCCTGCCGTGTGTACTGATCCTGCTGGCAGGACCACATTTCTTTGCCACTGATCTCAGTGGCCAATGCCGGATGCCTGGCCCTTGTTTGAGACCCATTGATCCTTGTTGAGAACCACTATTGTCATCCACTAGCCCGGGACCTGCTGGTGACCACCAAGAGAAGCTAGGTGACTGCTCCCTTCTCCGGGAGGTTTTCAAAGCCTTTTATCTTTCAAAAGCAGTTGAAGTTTTGAAAATAAGTAATGTTGGTAAAGTGAATTCAGAATTTCAGTGTGTTAAAGGGATGCTAGCATCCAACAGACAGTAAATAGTGACGTCATACTGGAAAACACACAACCCTCCCAGGAGGAGCCCATGCCCACAGGCGCAGTCTGCTAGACCTGGCATGCTTTGTGTTTTCTGTATAAGCTCCTGTTTCCCAGGAGTTCACATCCTGCTCCAAGCCTGTGCTGGGTTCTGGCATCTCAACCCTAGCAGCTTACAGTTTTGGTGACAAATTGGAAGAAAATTTTCATTCTTTGGATGCAGATATTTTGTGCTTTTTAAAAAGATGCTTAATTGTGCTCCTGTGATTGAAGCTCTGGCAGTTACTGATTTTCCAGGCCACAGGCTTGCGGCCTGGCCCACAGGAGGGACAGAGGAAGGAGACTCTACCAAAATCTATTCCTAGAAATGTAATGCAAACTTGCAAAACTCAAAGCCTGAGAATCAAACGCTGCAGCTGAAGTCTTCTGTGCTGCCTGTGAGAATGCCCCGGGCCTTCCCGGCCAGGCAAAAGTATGCAGCTGCAGCTTGGAATGGGGTTGGCTGTGCACAGCTTCGCCCCTTCCATCCCTCAGGAGCCTCACACCCTTAGAGCATGCCCCAACTGTGCTGTGTCCTCAAGGTGACAGTGTGGTGGCTGCAGCACACAGAGTCCACAGGAGAGCTAGTGATGACCTGATGTTCACAGTTGACCCCAGCTGAGTGTGGGGTTCTGAGTCCAGCTTAATGTTTACAGTTCCAATAGCCATTTGCAGTAGGTGACGTTCCTTCTCAGACTTCCCCATTACCTGCGAGCGCAAACTTACTTTTAAGGTTTATGTACAATTGACTGCTGTAAAGATATATATTTTTGGGTCCGTTTTTTTCCTTCTTTAACTTGGTGGTAGAAAACCATTATACTTAGAAGCCCTTAAATTAAAGCCGTGTTTTCTGTGTAAGTCAGGTGACGTTGGTGTGAAGAGCACGTGAGCAGCCGCACAGCCCTTCCTCTGCAGGAGACACTGGCTCCCTGGTTACTGCATTGAACTTGTGTTTGAGGTTACCTCAACTTGTTTTTAAAAGATTTTGTCTGTGAGTTTGTATATTTGAGTAGCTGTCTCTTGTTTTATTTAAATTGTTTACCATGTACCATGTACATGTCATTGCTGTATCTCAGTGCATCATGCTTGTAACAGGCATTTCGTTTATAAGAATGAGTTACTCATTTGTAAGCTGTTCAATAATTTATCTACTATTCCTAAATTGGCATAATGTTAGATTCCTATTTTGAATCACCTTTAATTACATGTCAGAATGCCTTAACTACCCTAACCTGACAACACTGAGTTCTTTGGTGAGAAGATACAGGGGCCGGGTATGGAGGGAGACTAGGATAAAGAGATGTCATGCTCTGTTGATGATGGAGCATGATGGGCACTGGTGGGTATTTATTTTGCACAAACTCTTGGCAGTGTCTGTGTTTAGGACAGTAAGGTTGTATCCAGACAGGGTGTGTGGCCCTAGGACTAACTACTTCAACTCTTTTCTGTGGTTTATAATTAGTTTCTGGTCAGATGTTTTGAAGCCTTACAATCTGGATATATTTTTGCATTAATTTTCCAATGCCAACATTTAATTCCTGCTAGGAGCAGAGCTGGTCAAGTCACTAGCTTTTTTTCTGCTCTTACTTAGCCCATCAAGCAATCTTTCTAAAGGTAGATTGGTGTATTTTCTACAACTTACTTAGTCGCCTCACCTTTCTGAGCAGTGGTTGTTAGAAATGGACAGTGCGGCTGTTGTAGTGCACTGGAAACCACAGGGCAGCATTGAGATTCAGACTGAAAATTACTTTGGGCCTGGCGCGTGAACTAGTGACATTACATATTCCATTCGCTCCGCCCCTGTCATTTTTCTTACACACTTAATTTTATGGCTGTCAAGAGGCTGGCCAGGGGCTCTGCCACACACCCCTCACCAGGTCCTCTTTGGAACAATGTGTGTGTGCATTGTATTTTTAAATCAAGCAATGTAAGCACTTATATTTGTCTCACGGAGTGAACTTTTATAACAAAAGAGAAATTTGGGCTTTAATTTACAAATGGCAAATTATTTATCCCTCTCTGGATGCACCAAAGACCAGTAAAGTTTATAGCTTTTCCATCTATATTTATAAAGCAATACTGTATTATAAAAAAAATCACTATTTTTATCACATGCTTGAAATTTTTATTTTGTTCTGTTTTAAAAATGTGCACTCTAAACATATCAGAACCTTATTTCTTCCTATGAACTTAAGCTGCCTGCGCACAAGAAATAAATAAGATTACCAAATGGAGGTGAAATAGCTAGAGTCCCTAGGCTCTTAAAAATCGAAAGAAATGAGGGCGAGAACAAGTTATTTGTCCTGAGTTACTGTATGAGCTTGACTTGGTTGGTAGGTTACTAACTCACAGAGAATCCATTCCAGGTGTGTGTGTCTGGAGTAGAGACTGAGTATGAGCTTTCCGAGGCAGGAGAGTGCCCTTTTCTGCTGCTGTCTTTGTTCTGGATAGAGGAGGCAGCGAGACCTCACAGGGCTGCCTTCCTGGTGAGTGTTGTGGAGGTGGCCAGCAGGATTGGGTAGGGCTGTCTGTTCATGGCTCCTTGTCACTGTCCACCAGCTGTCTTCAGCAGAGTTAGAACAGTTTCTCTGGAGACTGTCACAGTTTTGTGTTTAAAATTTTTTTTGCAATACTAAGAAAAAAACTGCTTATAAAGCAAAATATGCACCAGAAGACATTTGGATTCTGTTTCTTTCAGAAAGTACGTTTATCACAGAATCGAACTTCCATGTCAGAATGTAGCTGTTAGCAGGTAGTTTGTGGCAAAGGCGGCTAAGTGATGAAGCAAATCTGAATCCATGTATACTAATGAGCTGTGTTTTCTGTTGAGACTATCATTGTTTGTCCTACAAGAGGCAATGACCTGAATCGATGTCTGAAATATAACTTATGCAGGAATAGTTCTGTAAATACATTTAAATAAACTGTAAAGATATTTAATAAATATAGTATTTATACTAATTGCTACTCCTTTGGTTTGAATGGTCAGGAAATAAGATGCCAGCCCGCGGCATTGTCATCTCTGTCATGTTCTCAGCCCCAAGCCTTTTGGTCTACCTAACAGTGAGCCAGCACTTCAGAGCTGTGTCTTTCGTGCTTTACCATTTGAGCAGGTGTGCTTATTAACCAACAGCTACTTACCTTCCTCAAAAATTTACCAAAATGAACTGGCAATTGAGTGTAAATTAGAAGCTTTTTTTCAGCTGGGGCATTGTGCCTTCCGAACGGTGCTGAGTGAAGCTACCAAAGCATGCTGCTGTGAGGGCCGGGGCTTGGTGCAGAGCACTGACCTACTGTGTGCAAGGCCGTGGATTCTATCCCAGAACCACACAGCACGGACACGCATACACACACACACACACACACACACACACACACACACACGCACGCACGCCTTCCTGGTGCCCTGCTAGAATCTCAGAGCCCTAAGTGCTTCGAACGTGTAACCGTGTCACTGTCTTGTACAGACCAGTGCTGCACTCAGGCTGTGCTGACCAAGGTGCTTTGGTCAGGCCTCGTCCAGTAGGGAGACCACAGAGTTGCTCTGCAGCACCTGTGTCGGGTAGGAATGTCATCAGAGATATGATGACATAAACCCAGGGGCTGGAAAGATGGCTCAGCGGTTAAGAGCATTGCCTGCTCTTCCAAAGGTTCTGAGTTCAATTCCCAGCAACCACATGGTGGCTCACAACCATCTGTAATGGGGTCTGGTGCCCTCTTCTGGCCTGCAGGCATATATTGTATGCATATATGTATACATAAGAAAAAAGATTCATAAACTCTCAGCCTACAACAGAGAAGACAGAACTGCGATAGGTGGGCACCGCCAGTTTCCACAAAAAGCCCAGTGAAAGCCCATTTTCATTCACAGAGGAACATTTTGGGATAAAGTTGGGTTTTTATTAGGTTCCTGTGGGCAGCTGTGACTCACTGCTAAGCTGCAAGAGCCAAATCACTGTGGTTTCAGCTAGAATCTGCTCACACTTTTAACGCTAATCCGCTTAGGCGGCACTACCAGTTTCTCAGTCTAAAGTACAGTGGCCTGGTGGTTGATGTTTCCCTTACGGCTTGATGCTTTTCCCAAGATTTAGCAGTGTTACCAAAGACTTCTTTGTGGGCTTGTAATTAACCTAACAGGTTTGGGGGAAGAGAGTCACACAGTTACATAACACTGTGTTTGTGCAGGTACCTGAGAGGAGCAGCGGACAGGCATTTGTTCCCCAGCTCCCTCACTTCACTGCAGCTTGAGCTCGGGCTGCTGCATGTGGTGATGACTCAGACATACTTGGCTTCACTGCATGCTTTCTGTATCCCACTACATACTGTGCAGGAGCCAGAGCAAATGGAGGTTGGGAAATGAAATTGAGTAATATATAAAATGACCGCAAAGTGAAAGGGCTAACTGTATATATCTTTATTCACAACTTTTCTTAGTCTGAAAAAAAAAATAATGAACAGAAAGAAACTGCCAGGTCATAAGAAGGGATTGCATGATTGTTGTCTGCAGACAGTGCTGAGGAAAGCCCTTTAGGAACTGCAGGGTAAGCAGGGTCTCAGAACCCTGATATGTTCATTCCTCTGCCGCCGGCTCTGTCCCCAAGTGGCACAATAGATTTGTAGTGCACCCTGATACTGGGAAGAGCAGAGACACCGTCTCTAAAAAACCCAGGGACAATGTCTGCTCCATTCTTCCTTGGCCTTCAAGGAGCCAGGGCCCAGCACCCAGTGCAGCTGTCGCTGAGCTGTGGATGCTCATCCACTCACGTCCTCTTCACTGTCACTTGCTATTGCTAAGCTGTCCAAGGGGTGGCCGGCGTGTTCTTGCTGCTCAGAAGAAACTGCTCCAAAGAACATGCATGAAAACTAGAAGGAAAAAGAAAAACTTAGTTTATTCTGAAGACAAAGCCTGCTCACTGAAGGCTCCAGGCAAGCCTTTGAGAATGAGGTCAGGTGTTGTCACTGTCTTTGATGGTGATAAATCGTGGACACCATTATCAACTGAACTCATCTAGATTGAGAGCCTCTTCTGACATTATCCCAAGACAGGACCTTTAGGAATCGTGGTCCACTGTGATCTTCCCTGGACTGGGAAAGGCAAAGGAGGGGACTAGCTGTCTCCCTCCCCTCCTGACTTCATACCTACCCTGCCCCCACTCAGGCCCTGCTGCTCTGTTGAAGGAGCCTTAGTGTTGCTGATGCTTAGATGGCTTGTCTTCTTTTCTGTCACAGACCTGTTTGTACTTAAGGACTCTCCTCATGCTCCTCCCCACCCTGTCTTAAGCTTTGGACCTCAGCACCTCCCAGAAATGAGTCCCATGCCTGAAGCAGCCACCATAGCAGAAAACATGAGACAGGCTGGAGAGAAGGTGCCTTCTGTAGGGTTGATAGCAGCAGCTTCTGACCCCTCATTCTAGTTAGCCCCAGCTTAGCTGTGCTGAGCAAAACAATAGCCCTACCATGGCCTAAACCCTAGAACCCCAGCACACAGGTAGGTAGTGATGAAATCAGGCTGCGCAGTTGGTGTTAGCAGCCAGGTGGGCTAAAATCTTGACTGCCTGACTTAGGAAATGGAAGGGGACGACGAGCCTAAGAATGGACGAAGGTGTCAGACTCTGGCCATGACAGAAAGCTCCTGAAGGGAGAAGGCTAAGTGACACCCTGATGCTTAGCCCTGTGAGAACCATTTCACACCATGGCCTTTGGAACTAGAGTGCATCTGTGCTGTTCCTGCAGTGAAATCTGTGGTCACCTGGTAAAGAGTAGCGATTGCTTTGAGCTCAACTGGAAGCAATCTCTATTGATTGACCAAGGTCCTAAGGCTAGAGGTGACCCAAGAAGCCTCTTTTTTTTAAAAAAATATTTATTTGTTTATTATGTATACAATATTCTGTGTGTATGCCTGCAGACCAGAAGAGGGCACCGGACCTCATTACAGATGGTTGTGAGCTACCATGTTGTTGCTGGGAATTGAACTCAGGACCTTTGGAAGAGCAGGCAGTGCTCTTAACCTCTGAGCCATCTCTCCAGCCCCCCCCCCAAGAAGCCTCTTCTGTTGTGTGTTTGGCCTGTGCAGTAGCTCTCAGTAATGTTCACTGTACCCTCCGAGGCTGCAAAATTCAGGCTTAACTTGGTGTTTGATCATTGCCTGATTTTGTTTCAGGCTTGAGCTGAGTGCCGTCTGCCACCTGCCTTTGTTCTTGATGTCTTCCTGAACTTAAAATCTTTAGCTGGTTGCCAGGGGTACTGGTGAGCACCTTTAATCCCAGCACTCAGGAGGCAGAGGCGGGTGGACCTCGAGTTCAAGGCCAACCTGGTCTACAGAGTAATTTCTGGGACAGTGAAGAGCTACAGAGACCCTGTCTCAAAAAACCACAAAAAACAAAAACTATGGCTAGCTAACTGTCCTCCCTTCATCAGGCAAGAACCATGCACACACACAGGAAAGAAGGCTGACTGGGCTCAGGGGTAGAACAGTCTGATAGTGTACCAGATCTAGGTGAGACTCCTGGCCCTGGGTCACAAGTATGGGATGTGAGGCACAGAGGCATGAGCAGTACAAGGGACTGGAGAGATGTCTCAGCAGTTAGAAGGGTTTGCTTCTTTCATGGGACCTGAATTCAGTTCCCAGAACCCATGCTGGACAGTCTCACAACTTCCTGTAACTCTAGCTCCTGGGTGGCCAACATCTGTCCTCCATGGACACTACACAAACATAAAGAAAGCAGTACTTGACCACATCTTATGGGATAGGGAGGAAACAGGATGCCTGCCTCTAGCTGCAATTCAGGAGCACAGGGCAATCAGGCCATTTCTGTCTGACGTGACTGTGCTGGGGGAACATAATAAGCAAGAAGACAACTCAGCAAAGTAGACGGACAAAGTCAACGTACAGAACAGCTGTGCACACAGATGTTTGCAGTCAGTGCACATTAATAGAAAAAACATTGCCAGGCAGTGGTGGCACATGCTTTTAATCCCAGCACCCGGGAGGCAGAGGCAGGTGGATCTCTGTGAGTTCGAGGACCAGCCTGGTATACAGAGTGAGTTCCAGGACAGGCTCCAAAGCTACAGAGAAATCCTGCCTTGAAAAACCAAAAATAAGAAAAAGAAAAAAATCCACAGCAACAGTCATGTAACCTAAGCTGGCTTCAGAGCAGTATGTGCACCACCACACCTGGCCCGTATAATTCTGGGGATCAAACACAGAACCCAGGGCATCTATCAACTGGGCTATTACCCACTCCACCCTTTTACCCCTTTATTTAGAGACAGGATTCCTGGAACTCCTGATCTTCCTGCCTCACCCTCACAAGTGTGGAATTCCTAGCATGTGCTCCATTCCCAGGCAGGAAAACACTTGACGGTAGATGCTCAGAACCCTGTGAGAAGCTAGATGTGCTGTCCACTGTCCTAGCACTCAGAAGGCCAAGATGTCTTCACCACACCACCTTCCACGGGAACAGATTGGGTGTGGTAGTGCATGCCAGACTTTGGGAGACAGAGGCAAGAGGTCCATCAACTGCAAAGGAAATTTGAGACAAATCTGGGCAACATGAGACCGGTCTCAAGAAAAATTAAAAATAGCTTTAAAGTCTGAATTCTAAAACACCCTCAAAGACACAAGTGAGCTTAAAGAGAAAAACATCACTTGGGCCAGGCAGTGCTGGCATGGCTGGGCAATGGTGGCATAGCCGGGCCGTGGTGGCGCATGCCTTTAACCCCAGCACTCAGGAGGCAGAGGCAGGCGGATCTCTGAGTTCGAGGCCCAGCCTGGTATACAGAGTGAGTTCCAGGATAGGCTCCAAAGCCACAGAGAAACCCTGTTCCGAAAAAAACAAAAAACCATCGCTTGGTTACAGGTGGATAAGTGAACAGCATAACAGCACTTTGCCTAAGATAAGTGTAAAATAGCTCAGATACCAACAGGTGTTTTTTATGGAGATGGGTGAGTTGTTACTAAAATATAAATTACAAGTAAATGTTCAAAAGTAAATAAGTCTGCAAAAAGCCATTAGGACACCAAACTAGAAGCCACTGAGGAAGTGGCAGTGAGTACGAGACAGAAGAGTCAGCCACAGCAAGTCCAGACACTGGCACAAATGTGCCAAGTTTCTAACATAGCAAGGAGATGCCAGAACCCTGGGCAAAGGCAGGCTGTAATTATAAAAGTTAAAGGGGTAGCTGAAGAGCCATTCTGGAAAGACAAAGTTAGACCAGTAATGGACAGCATGCATGAAGAAAGACTCCAGATGGCTCACTGAGTAAACATAAGAGGAAAGCAGTGGACTTCTTAACCTGTGTAGGAGAAGCTTTCCAACTGACTCAAAATCATTTGAAATTAAGATTTTTTTTACTATGTAAAGGAAAAATGCGTTGCATGGCAAAAATTACAAAAAGCAATATAAGATGTGTAGGTGGGTGCACCAAACACTACAGATAGTGACTTTGTGTATCCAGTGAGCACACAGAGGGGACAGGGCTGTAGACTGCAGCTGGTAAGAGCACTTCTGTTCTTTTAAAGACCCAAGTTTGGTAACCAGAAGCTATTAAGCTTAATTCACAACCAGAGAAGTGCATATTGAAACCATGTGGAGAGAGAGAGAGGAGACATGGCTTAGCAGTTATGGGTACTTGCAACCTGATTTCCGCTCCAATAACCTAAGCTGGGTGGCTCACTACTGTCTGTAACTCCAGTTCCATGGAGTTACACCTCTGATTCCTGAGTACCATGCCCATGTGTCAGACACACATACACATAAAAACTAAAGGTCTTTAGTCCCTGAACTAAAGAACAGGTGTATTTGTGAGTTTGAGGATAGCCTGGTCTATATATCAAGTTCCAGGACAGCCAGAGATATGTAGAGAGCCCCTGCCTCAAAAAATAAATAAATAAATAAAGCACAACTGGAGCTAGAGAGAGGCCTCTGTAGTTAAGAGCGCCAGCTACTCTTGTAGAGAATCCAGATTGAGTTCCTAGCACCTACATATGCCAATAACTCCAGTCCCGAGAGACTCAGCTCCATCTCTCTGGGCGCCAGGCACACATGCAGCACACACACACAGGCAAACACTCATACATAAAACCTTTTAAAAGCAAAACAATGCCCATCAAAATCCCAACAGAATTCTTCAAAGACCTTGAAAGAACGGTACTCAACTTCATATGGAAAAGCAAAAAACCCAGGATAGCCAAAACAATCCTGTACAATAAAGGAACTTCTGGAGGCATCACAATCCCTGACTTCAAACTCTACTACAGAGCTACAGTACTG
>JAQHUG010000116.1:835844-853366 GCA_028555095.1 Dicrostonyx torquatus
TCTCTCAAAAAAAACCAAAACAAAACAAAAAGGATGTGTTCACTAAGATATCCTCCAATTAGGCCCTAATCCCATAAGAAACCATTCCCATATCAAAGAGGATGCCTCTACAGTGCAGTTCAAAGTGAGCAGCACTGGGTCAGAGTTGCCAGTACGTCCTGGTCCACTATTAAGTCCAGGTTCTCCTAGCAGAAATAGTGTAATTCTTCCCAACCAGGAAAGATGACTTTGAACAACTGCCCTGGAAAAGCAGCCCCAGCGCACACCAGGACAACCATCACAGTATTTTACATTGTAAATCTAAATCTCTCCATTTGCCCAAACAGCTAAATCTTGGATTTTTTGTCTGTGTAAAACATGTTTCACTGTGCAAAGTGTAACTGGAGGCCATAAAACTGTGTAAGATGATGGGATTTTGTTCAGGGATGGCTCCCTTTTGTCATTAGCAGTCGCCTCTTATTAAGTTTTTCCTCTACTAATCTCTTAACGCGGCATGATTTCTTTCTGGGCAGGCAGGTTTATAACACAAGCAGAGAACAAACCAGATAAAATCTGTGTTCTTGCTACAGAGAAACCTTGTCTCGAAAACCCCAAAAAAATTTTATTATTTATTTATGGGTGTGTATGT
Source organism: Dicrostonyx torquatus (assembly GCA_028555095.1). Lineage (NCBI taxonomy): Eukaryota > Metazoa > Chordata > Mammalia > Rodentia > Cricetidae > Dicrostonyx > Dicrostonyx torquatus. The sequence goes on from JAQHUG010000116.1 coordinate 836,473, forward strand.
GCATGTCCATGTGGTGCCCAAGGAGGCTAGCAGAGATCACCAGATGCCCTGGAGCTGGAGTGACAGCTGCTTGTGCTGCCCCATGTGGGCACAGGGAAATGAACTTCAGTCTACTAAAATAATAGCAAATGCCACGAACCACTCTTACCTAAATGTTTTCCAATATTTGTTTTGTTTTGTGGGAGGGCACCATGGCATGTGTAGAGGTCAACTGATAACATTTAGAGTCAGTTCACTCCTTCCACCATGTAAATTCCAGGGGTTGAACTCAGGTCATCAGACTTGGCAGCAAGAGCCTTTACTGGCTAAGCCATCTTGCTGACCCCTCAGACCTTAAGAAACTGACAGGGATTGCTTGTTTGTTTGAATTGTAAAACAATAGACTGTGTGGAGCAGCACATACATCCTAGGAGACATTCTCTTGGTCCCTGGACAACAGTAGAGTGCATTTGAAGGTCACTGTCTTTTCTCTAAGTAAAATGAGAAGATATTTCAGAGTTTTGAACTCTGGAATGATACAATCATCATCTGGCTCTTTTTGTGTGTGTGTGATAGAGTTTTTATATGTAGCCTTGGCTCTCCTAGTCCTCATTCTAGAGGCCAAGCTAGCCATGAACTGAAGATTCTTACGTTTCAGCCTCTTGAGGACTAGGCTTACTGGTGTGTGTTTCTCTGTTTACCTACAATGAGGACACTCAACAGGATGATCCCCGACTGGTCTGGAAATGGAACTCATTATGTAGACTAGGCTGACCTCCAAGGCTTACTGCCTGGAAATTTTTGACTCACAGAGCTCCAAGAGCTGGCATTAAAGACAGACCACCAAGCCCGGGTTCATCTGACCCATTTTAAAGAAAGTTCTAGAGCTACTGTTTTGGGAAACACTAAGCTCAAAAGTTGACAAATCTCCCCTGCTGTAAAAATATTTCCGTGTTACTTATGCTGAGGTGCACATGGTGGGAACAGGAACATCCTTGGAAGCAGCTGCTGCAGTTGTCGGGAGGTGTGCTTTAGAAATCACCTGTGGAGCTGGTATGGTGGTGCACACCTTTAATCCCAGCACTAGAGAGGCAGAGGAGGAGGACCTCTATGAGTTTGAGGCCAGCCTGGTCTACAGAGTGAGTTCCAGGACAACCAGGACTACACAGAGAAACCCAGTCTTGGGAAAGAAAAAACAGAAAAAGAAGAAAAAGAAAAGGCAAAAGAAAAAGAAATTGCCTATGTGCAGTACAGTTTAGATTCTCCCAGTGGCTCTGAGATGCTGAAGCAGTAGATGTAGGAGCCAGCATTACTACACAGCTGCTTTATCTGTGGAGGTTGTGCTTTCAAAGGCAATGACAACTTCAAGGGTGGCTGGTTAGGTAGTGTTCAAAACCAGTTTGAAGTCATTAGCACACCTGCAGGTTACCCTACAATAGAAACCTAAGACCCTTGCCTCCACTTTTTTTTTTTTTTTTGTAATCGGTTTTTCAAGACAGGGTTTCTCTGTGTAGTCCTGACTATGACTATCCTGGAACTAGCTCTCTAGATCAGGCTGGCCTTGACTCACAGAGATCCGCCTCTGCCTCCCAAGTGCTGGGATTAAAAGTGTGCGCCACCACCGTCCAGCATGAGCTGAATCTCTAGGAGAATCACTGGCTTTTCCCTTTTGGCACATGTCTGGCGACTGACGTCCTGAAGACTGTTTATGGTTAGTGTGAGGTGACTATGTGGCAGCTCATGTGGGTGACAGGCACTGGCCCCTGCCTATCAGGTAAAGTCTAGGGTGGTCTAGTCACAGCAAAGTCAAATTCTTTATTTTATGTGCATTCGTGTTTTGCCTGTGTGTATGTCTGTATGAGGGTGTTGGGTCACCTGGAACTGGAGTTACAGACAGTTGTAAGCTGCCATGTGGGTGCTGGGAATTGAACCTAGGTCCTCTGGCAGCGCCTAGTGTAGAAGAGCATCTAGTCACTGCTGCTGGACGAGGTCACTGTTACAAGTTTTGTTGTGATGGTACTGATACTGTATGCTATGAGTCGAGCCCTGTGGAGGAAAAGAAAAGATGAAGAGATGAAGGAAGGAGGAGAGAGGGAGCAAAGGAAGGAAAGATGGAGGAGGAGGGAAGAGGAAGAAGGAAAAGAAGAGGGGGAAAGAATGGAGGAAGAGGGGGAAGCCTGGACTGAACCATGCCTGCAGCACAACTTCAAACTCTCACCTGAGCCAATGTTATTGAGCTGAATTGTCTGACTTCCTCCACTTCTGTTCTTTTTATCTTAAAACATCCTATATAATAGAACCACCCTATTAAAACTATCTTAAGAATCAATCACAAGCCAGGCGGTGGTGGCACACGCCTTTAATCCCAGCACTCGGGAGGCAGAGGCAGGCGGATCTCTGTGAGTTTGAGACCAGCCTGGTCTACAAGAGATAGTTCCAGGACAGGCTCCAAAGCTACAGAGAAACCCTGTCTTGAGAAACCAAATAAATAAAACGAAAAAAAAAAAGAATCAATCACAAATATTCTTGTTTTAACTTTTGCTTCTGTTTTAAGATGGAGGCACAAGTGGTGCAGGAGACTTGTCTGTATTCTGTCAATCATGTTTTAAATAAATGCTGATTGGCCAGGTAGGAAGTATAGTCGGGTCAACCAGACAGGAAGTAGAGGCAGGGCGAGGAGAATGTCTGGGAAGCAGGAAGCTCCCTTGGCATTCCTGTGCAGACCACCAAGGAAGCAGGATGTGTCCCTGTCCCTGCTGAGAAAAGGTGCTGGCCATGTGGCTGACAATGGGTTAATATAAGTTATGGGAGCTGGTAGGAAGACTGAGCTAATGGGCCAATCAGTGTATAACCTAATGTAGACTCTCTGTGTGATTTTCTTTGGGGCTTGCCGGCTGTGGGGTACTGGGCGGGACAGTAACCCCAACAAGCCAGCCCTCATGTTACACTCAAGTATTCCAGGCTGGCCTGGAACTTGCTGTGTAGCTGAGAATGACTTTGAATTTCTGATCCCCTGCCTCTAACCTCCTCAAGTACTGAGATTATAGGCATACACCACTAAGCCCAGTATACAAATATCACTGGGAATAGCTCTAATAGAGCCATATTTCATACTCTTCAGATACTGAACAGCTGGTTCTCTGAGGTTCACCTGGAAAGGAAGGAGGAGGAGAGTGCACTAACAGTCATGGCTGATGAGCACTCAGTCTGCACAGGCTCTGTGCCTGTCCCTATGGGACCCCACTGTCTCCTCTCAGTAGCCTGTGGCACGAGGACAAAGCCACCCCCAGTATACACAGCAGAAGGGAAGGCTCTTGGAGCTTACTTCTTCCACAAAGCTAACAAGCAGTGGTGCAGCTAGCATGGCTACGTTTTGTGACATTCAGCATGCTCTCCTCTCAAATACTCCCTATACTCAGTTTCCTATTACATGAATTCAGATCCAAAGAAAGGAGAAATAATGTTACACCATTCATATTTATAGAGAAAATTTAGGGATTGTAAATACACACTGAAATAAGAATGTATTATTAATTTTTTTTTTTTTTGGTTTTTTCCAGACAGGGTTTCTCTGTCGCTTTGGAGCCTGTCCTGGAACTAGCTCTTGTAGACCAGGCTGGCCTCTAACTCACAGAGATCCACCTGCCTCTGCCTCCCGAGTGCTGGGATTAAAGGTGTGCGCCACCACCGCCCAGCATAAAAATGTATTATTAAGATGAATTTAAGTCAAAATTAAGAATAGGAGCCTAACAGTTTTATAGAAGTTAATGGAAAGCTCTCATCTTCTGTAAGACTGTTCCCAAAGAGGGTTCAGACAGTGTGACAGCTGTGAATTCATCTTCCAAGACAAGATCTCACTATAATTGATACCCTGAAACTAACTAGATAGCTGCGCTGGCCTCTAACTCATCCTACTGCATCAGCCACTTCAGTGCTAGGTTCGGAAATGTGTGCCATCACATCCAGCTAGAAAAATCAATTTAGATTCCATTGGACATTTGTGTAGGGGTCCTGTGTCATGTGTGCACATGTCAGTGTGACTGCATGTGCATGGTGTGTAGTGAAAGACCAGAGGACAGTTGAGTGTCATTCCTCAGAGCCTAGCCCTGTTTCCCCAGATGGCACCTCTTGCTGGACAGCAGCTCCAGGAACTGCTTGCTTCTGCCTCTGCAGCGCTGCAATACAAGCATGTGTCATCACACCTAGAATTTGTTGTTCATTTCCTTTTGTTTTGTTTTTTTGAGACAAGAGTTTCCCTCTGTAGCCGAGCCTGTCCTGGAACTCACTCTGTAGACCAGGCTGATCTCAAACTCACAGAGATCCTCCTGCCTCTGCCTCCTGAGTGCACCACTACAACCCAACAAAAAAAATTTTTTTAAGTTAACATGGGTTCTGGGGATCAAATGAAGATCCATGTGCTTGCAAGGCTGACTGACCCATCTCCCCAGGTAGACATTTTTAAAGTCTGCTTTGTTTTGCATGCAGACCAGCTTATATCATGAAGTCCTGAGGAAATAGCAGTGGCCACCTTACAGTACAGCAAAGATAGGTGACACACCTGTCATGCTCCATATATGTACATACCTCACATCACATAGGTCTGCATGCTGTATGCATAAAAATGCTAAGAAACACACTGCTTAGGGCTGGAGAGATGGCTCAGAGGTCAAGAGCACTGGCTACTCTTCCAGAGGTCCTGAGTTCAATTCCCGGCACCCACATGGTGGCTCACAACCACCTGTAACGAGATCTGGTGCCCTCTTCTGGCCTGCAGGCATACATACAGGCAGAATATTGTATACATAATAAATAAATAAATCTTAAAAAGAAAAAGAAACACTGCTTCCAGTGGCACCTACCATGCCTGCAGAAGAACTGAATGACGACTCTGCATTTATCTGATCTGGTGACTATTTTGCATTTCTCTACACTTCTTTCAAGATAATTCAGACATCTAAAGATTGGTAGAATTGACTGCAAATAAATACATTGTAACATTAAACACTTACTTAATATGGCTGTCCCATTAAGTTTTTAAAACTCAACTGATAAAAAAATCTGTGTATTCATAAATGGCATTGGAATGATTAAGTATATATAGTACAGCTGTTATATCCTACAAAAGGCTTATTTCTCCCTTATAAGAGAAAACCAACTTTTTTACCTTTATTGCCAATTTGCAATTTAAATTCATGGGTATGTCATTATCACTCATCGTGGCTGAGGGTGACCATTGATATTGTTGAAAAAACAAAGACGAGAACAGAATATAGCCATATGTTGAATGACAGGAATTCACAGACCTCAGAGCAAGCTGGAAAAAAATAAATTAGTTATTTCAGAGAAAACCAACTTCTATCCTGAATTGATCCTATTATGAATATAATGCCACAAGTATATTCAAATAAACCAAGCACATTGAATTTATACATGGACACCTGCATATATGTATCTATATTGAACATATATTTATAAAATCTATAATCCTAAACTCTGGCACTGTAAACCTGTAAATGTCTACAGTGACCATAGTGTTAATGTTAAAAGGATGGAAAAGGGCTAGAAAAGGGCCCTGAGCAACTGACCATCTCATCTCTTGTCCATGGGGAGAAGCTACCACTCAGTCAGCCATCCTCGGAATGCGTGCCTAGAACTGTCAGGTTCTAAATTTTTAAGTGCTTGGGATTATACCCACCACCTCAGCCCTTGGACTTGGCTCTTCTAAACATCTTTTCTCTTTTTGTTTGTTTTATTTTTAATTTTTATTTTTTTTTTGAGGGTTTCACTGTAGCTTTGGAGCCAGGCTGGCCTCGAACTCACACAGTTCTGCCTCCCTGGTGCTGGGATTAATGGCCTGTGCCATTACATCGGGCTTTCTTCTTCTTCTTTTCTTTCTTTTTTTTTTTTTCGAGACAAGGTTTTGCTGTAGCTTTGGAGCCTGTCCTGGAACTCGCAGAGATCGGCCTGCCTCTGCCTCCCGAGTGCTGGGATTAAAGGCGTGCGCCACCACCTGGCTCACACCGGGCTTTTTAACAGGACTTACTTACACCTTTCTCAGATGGGTCTAGCCACAGGTCATCACTCACTCGTGATAGAGTCTGTATTGCTTTTCCAAATACTGTGGAGGAAAAGAAAGGTGCTGTTTATATTCTTTCTAGCAATAAAGAGAAATCGCAGGGGGCTGGAGAGATGGCTCAGAGGTTAAATGCACTGCCTGCTTTTCCAAAGGTCCTGAGTTCAATTTCCAGCAACCACGTGGTGGCTCACAACCATCTGTAGTGAGATCTGGTGCCCTCTTCTGGCCTACAGACATAAAAACAGACAGAATATTGTATACATAATAAATTAAAAAAAAAAGAGAAATCACAGGACTACTCCTGCATGCGCAAGACTCAGACAAAAACTGGAAAGGACAGCAGGATCAAGTGAACAACTTAATCATGCCGGTCAAATTCTTCCGTTGAGCTCTTTATTACTGCCCTGTGGATAAGTGTCCAAGAGATGGAAACTGAGCTTCAAAGTGACATAGTAGCTTATTCTAGAACATAGATTAAGAAAAAAAAAAAAAACAGCCTGGTCTACAAGAGCTAGTTCTAGGACAGGCTCCAAAAGCTACAGTGAAAACCCGGGTTTTCACCGGACTCAAAATTATTTGTTAGTAAAGTGTTATTTTTCTCTCAACTTCTCCCCAATGCTACAGTTCATTTCATGGTCACCAAATTACTAGGCATAACTAAAGAAAACGGGGCTGTCACGCTATTCGAAGCGCAGCAGGGCCCTCGTGAGGGCGCTGAGGCCCGGCTTTTGCCTCCTCAGTCCTGGCGAAGCATGGCAGAGGTAGCGTAAGGAGCCGATGGAGACACTTCAGAGACACTAGACTCCCTCTTCTAAGTAGCAAAACAAGAATGGCCGCTCCACCTTTCACCTGACCGCCCGTCATCCCGCACTTCAGCATGGCTACCAGGAAGGTGGGCACGGCAGACGAAAGCGTACCCGCCGCAGGTACCCGGATGTCATCCGCACTGTCCAGTCTCCGCCTCTACCTTGGCCCCACCCACGCGTTTCGCTTTCTGACTGGGACAGACCCTTACGAGGCCCCGTAGGACAGTCCCTCGCAAACTCCGCGTCTTATTGGTGGCGGAAGAAATGGGCAGGTCTACTAAGAAACCCGAGGAAGAGGGTGGCGGCGTTCGTGGTGACTGAACGAAGCCTGGTGACAGGATGGTGAGCACCGTGGCGGCAGCGACCCGGGATCGGGCCAGGATACTCCTGCGTCGGGGCCGAGGACGCTCCGGGAGTCTGGGGCGGGCGCGGCCGAGGCGCGAGCCTGGGGAGGTCGCGGAGGAAGGAGGGGAAGATCGCGGCTGGCCAGGGTGCGGCCCGGCCTGGCGTCGCCCCTCGCCCCTGCGGCCAGAGGGCGTGCGTGGAGGACCCGGCCTCTCGTCCTGTCACGAGATCGGGTCGCTGTGGTCGGGAGAGGCCTCGGGCCCTCCGTTTGGCCGGACGTCTCCCTCCTGCTTCTTCGGGGCTTGCTGGGGACAGCCGGCCCCGGTGCAGAACGAGAAGTAGCCGCTGCCTTGGCCACTCCGGGCCGGGACCCGGAAAGTGACTGCTGTGGCTGCTGCGACCCCTTAGAGTGAACGCATGGGGGTCGTTTGAAGTCTGAGATGTGCGTGTTATTTGGAGAGCTTTAGCTTCCCCAGTTTGCATCAGGCCTTTGCTCCCGATAGAACGCTGCCCCTGCGACCTTGCTTTATGAAACCTGGGGAGCAGACACGTCCATGTAATCAGAAAACATCCTGTGCTCTCCAAAGTTTGTAGAGGGCGCTTGAGCTTTGCTGTTTGTGTTGAGGAAGGCTAAAGTGAAGGTGGGCACACGTTGCGTTTTTAGAGATTATTCTTCAAACGACCTTTGAAAAGGTGGTTTATAAGTGTTCCAAACATGTATGCTTAAATTCACCCGATTTTCGCTTCTAAACAGACTCCAGTTTAAAGTAGACTAGTTAATTTATGGCAGTTTGGAGACACTTCCAGGGAGAAGAATTAGCTGCCATGATCCATGTTTCTGAGGTCGTTTTGAGAGGTGAACACTTAGGTTTAAGGGTCACTACTATTCATCACGTTTCTTTTAAATTTTTTTTAAATTTTTGTGTATGTGTGTGTCTCCGTGAGTTTGTGTGCATCACCAAAGTACAGGTATCATTGGAAGCCAGAGGGCTTGGGATCCCAGAACTGGAGATACAATTGTGAGGTGCCATGTAGGTGCTGGAAATCAAATCTGGGACCTCTACAAGATCAGAAAGTGCTTTTAACTGCTGAGCCATCTCTTGACGCCTAAATCAGGTTATTACGATATAGCACCTAGCTGGCCAGGAATTCACAGAGATCTGTCTGCCTCTGTCTCCCAAGTGCTGGAAAAAAATGAGTGTGCCACCACACTGAGTGTGTGTTGGTTTTTATCGTCGTGATCTTTCTTAGCATTTTCATCATATGTACTCACTTTAGTAATGTCCTCTATAGCAAAAACTTCCCCTGGAGCATGGGTTCTCACTACTAAAACCTCAAACATTAAAAAAAAGGTAAAAATAAAATAAATAAAACCAGTGTACTACAGAGACAGCAAGACCCCGGGAAACAGAAAAGGATAGCCTTAACCTATTCCCAATGAATTCTTCAAATTATAAATATCTAATCTTACAAAGAGTGAACCGAATGAGAAATTAAGGGGCAGGAGTTGACATGGAAATCAAGATCAGAAAATGTAGAATGGCGTTGCAGGGCAGGTTTGCTGTGCTTGTCCTCTGCTCAGAGATGAAGTGAGTACTTTTGGTATTATTTTCAGCACAGATGATTTTTAACATTTCCTTCCATAACATTCAGAAATCATTAACAAATTTTGCATATTTGGTATGTTTTTTTTCTTTTAACTTTTGTTGCTTTCTTTTAACATTGGTCATGTTTCACCCTTTTTTTTTTCATTCCCCTGTCTGCAATCAACTTCTTCATTCCACTAAGGCTGGGCACAGAGTAAGTTTCTTTTCTACGCTCCTACTAACAATGGTGGTTGGGTGGCTGATAACTGAGCTCTCAAGTAGGAAGTGACCCAATCCCCATGCTTCGTTTAGGTTGTTTCTTTATATGAATATAACAAGACAGCCATTTCCAGACCCTTTGCTGCCTCTTCTGTCTAACCTGATCTATCACTGTGGACTTTAGGCAGGGGCACTGTGACATGTGTCATGTATTTCTTCTAACTTGGTTATCAGTGGAAACCATAGGACTCTGTCCTACTATGAAACTTTGCTAGTTCCTGTGTGGCCATTTATCCAGTGACAGTTTTCACATATTAATAGTCAAGGAGATTGAATTGGTGTCTTCAGTCATAATACAGTACTGTGTCTCACTAATGTTCTTTCTGGTATATTCTGACTGAACAGTTCATTTTTTTAGTCCCAGAGATTTTCAGCCTATTTTAGATAAACACCCTCTTATGAGTTCTGAGTTTTTTCTTTTAGTATAGAAAATGTTTTCCAGCATGTCACAGTAACTGTTCATTAATCCAATTGTGAAGGGACTCCTCTACAGTGAAGACTGTCCTATGTCAAGGTGCTTGTTACTGATTGAGGGTGGATCCTTTGTAGTCAGTTTAGCTTTCAAAGGTTTTCCCCAACCTGTGCTCCTTTTGTGACCACCAGTTGTTGCAGCTACCCTGTGTTGGTAACAGTTCCTCTTATTTGCAGTCCTTTTGACTTTGTTGCCAGATAATCAAGTTTGCTGTAGTAATCATTCTTACTGGACATATTCTGGGTTTTGTTTGATCTTAAATTTTAATTAATTTTTAAAAATTTGGTTATTTTTTGTGGATGTGCTTTGTCTGTATGTCTGTCTGTGCACTACCTGTGTGCCTGGTACCCTCCAAGGCGAGAAGAGGGCATCAGATCCCCTGGAACTGGAGTTACAGTTGTGAGCTGCTGGGTGCTGGGAATCAAATCTAGATCATCTGGAAGAGCTGTCAGTGCTCTTAACCACTCAACCATCTCTTCAGCTGCCAGATTAATTATGTTAAGTCAATTTTAAAATTATGGAGGCCAGGCCAGGTGGTGGTGGCAGTCGCCATTAATCCCAGCACTTGGCAAAAAACAAAAAACAACAGCAACAAAAAAATTATGGTGGCAAAAGTTTTATCATATTAAACATGTAATGTTTTCTTTGAAACTGTTGAGGGGCATGTGTTATCTTTTGGAGTGGTGGGGAGGTTGACACAGGATTTGTCTGTGTAACAGCTCTGGCTGTCCTTGAGCTCACTCTGTACACCAGGCTGGCCTCAAACTCACAGAGATCTGCCTACCGCTGCCTCCTGAGTGCTGGGATTAAAGGCGTGCGCCACCACCACTGCACAGCTTTAAATGGACTTTTAAACAATAATGTCAGTTTATTTTGTTCACTCTTGAAATTTTTTAATCTAAAATTTCATGGGATTGCTCCTCCCCCTTTTTGGACAGGATTTCACTATGTAGCTTTGGATGGTCTGAAGCTTGCTTTGTAGACCAGTCTGGCCCTGAACTCACAGAGATCTGTCTGGCTCTGCTCCTGAGTGCTGGGATTAAAGGCGTGCGCCACCACCACTGCACAGCTTTAAATGGACTTTTAAACAATAATGTCAGTTTATTTTGTTCACTCTTGAAATTTTTTAATCTAAAATTTCATGGGATTGCTCCTCCCCCTTTTTGGACAGGATTTCACTATGTAGCTTTGGATGGTCTGAAGCTTGCTTTGTAGACCAGTCTGGCCCTGAATTCACAGAAATCTGCCTGCCTATTCTTCCTTGGTGCTGGGATTAAAGGAGTGTGCCACCATACCTGTTTTAGGCTTTTTAATTCTTTGACATTTCAGAGCAAATTTTATTTTTGTCATCTGAGACTGTAGCAAATCTAAACTACTCCCTGCTGATTTCATTACTCAATTATCTGCCTTTTTGTTTTACTCTCTAATGCACATAATGATTGTAAAGTGTTATTTTTTTATAAGTTTACAAACTATACTGAGGAAGAATGGAAGAAGCAGTTTTATCCAGGTAATAGAAATATGACAGTGGGGATTTCTAGTGAAAGAAAGTGAAGATAGTAAAACTTATAAAGAAGCACATTTGCATCTGTTGAGACTCTAAGTATTAGGCCTTTGTGCCCTGTAACATACTGCTAAGAATTTGAAATAGCAAAATCAGTTAATTTTGGCTAATGTTCTCCAAAGAGTTCTTTTTTTTTTGAGCTGAGGACCAAACCCAGGGCTTTGTACTTGCTAGGCAATCATTCTACCACTGAGCGAAATTCCCAACCCCTCCAAAGAGTTCTTAACACAAATTATAAAATTAACTTTTTCCCTATTTTATATTTATATACATACATACATACATAAATACATACATACGTATGTATGTTTTTGTGTGTGTGATAGTTTCACTTGCAGTATTGGCTGGCCTAGAACTGGAATTTGCTTGCCATGTAGCCCAGGTTGGTCTTGAACTAGCAGTCCTCCTGTCTTAGCCTCCTGAATGCTGGATTTACAAGCATGAACCTCCATAGTCTATATTCATTCCTCTCTCCCTCCCTCCTTCTTTTCTCTTTTTTTCCTTTCTCCCTCCCTCCCTTCTTCTCCTTTTGAGACAAGGTCTCACTGTATTATTTTAGGCTTCCCTGGAGCTTAATTTGTAGACCAGGTTTTCCTCACAGAGATCCGCCTGCCTCCGCCTCTGCCTCTGCCTCCTGAGGGTTAAGATTAAAGGAATGTGCCACTACTGCCCAGCCATATTATTTTAAAAAGCCAAAACTGTTTTGTCTGCAAGTATCTAATCACACCAGCTAGTGCAGTACTTGAAAAGCTCAGAAGAGCCGGGCGGTGGTGGCCCACGCCTTTAATCCCAGCACTTGGGAGGCAGAGGCAGGCGGATCTCTGTGTGTTAAAGACCAGCCTGGTCTACAAGAGCTAGTTCCAGCGCAGGGCTCCAAAGCCACAGAGAAACCCTGTCTCGAAAAACCAAAAAGAAAAAAAAAAAAAGGAAAAATAGAAAAGCTCAGAAGAGAGTGTCGAATCCACTAGAGCTGGAATTAGATGGTTCAGCTGTCTTGTGGGTGCTGGCAATTGAACCTGGGACCTCAGCAAGAGCAATCAGTGCTCTTAACAGCTAAGCCATCTCTCTAGGGTCATATTATTTCATTTCTGATAATTTCCTTTAACAGTGATTTTGCAATTAAATAGGTTTATATTACAGTTGCAGACAGATTACTGTGTCATTCTTCAAAACTATCGAATGCTGTAGATTCTAGCAGTTCAGTTTGCAGTGTATCTTATTCAATGTAATTTATAGGTTTCTAAATCCGTCTTTTTTGCTTTTTACTTTTTTGAGACAGTATCTGTGTGGCTGTGGCTGACCTAGAACTCACTATGTAGACTAGGCAGGCCTTGAACTTGCAGTGGTCTCTTGCCTCTGCTCCCCACCCTAGTGTTGGGAGTATAGGTATGTGCTCTCACACCTGGCTAGTGAATCATTTTAGAAAACTTGATTTTATTATATTTTTTATTGGTTAAATAAAATAACACAACTTTGGATATCCAAGATAAGATTAGCTTAGAACAGATATGGTACCATAGACTAGGAACCACATCAGTAACGTTTGCTCTGCTGGGTTCTTGGACTCTCTGCCAAGTCTAAAGGGATAGTCATGGGAGGATTGTGTTGTCTGCCATCAAGTCTAATGCTGTCTTTGTTCCACTCCAATACCTGAAAGTTGGTGTTGGTGTTAGGAGATCTGCACATTCCACACCGGTGCAACAGCCTGCCAGCTAAATTCAAAAAACTCCTGGTGCCAGGAAAAATCCAGCACATTCTCTGCACTGGGAACCTTTGCACCAAGGAGAGCTATGACTATCTCAAGACTCTGGCTGGTGACGTCCACATCGTAAGAGGAGACTTCGATGAGGTGCCATTTTCCTTTCTCTCCCATCTGTACCCCTTTCTTGCTGCTTTCATAAACTTTATTATTTAGGATTGAGTTTTTCCATGGTTGCCCCACCACCACCACTTTGAAAAGTTACCCTTGGGCCTAGACATGTTTGGTGGTAGAACACCTCTCTAAACATACACAATGCCTGGGTTCAATCCTCAACAGCACAATTGTTTGTCACCCAAATAAAAATTAGAGGTGAACTATCCATTAGTTTGCAGCCAGTGTTCTGAATTTAGGCATTTTCAGATTTGGGGACATTTGCATATATATAATGAGATATTAGTGGTAAGAGCCAGGTCTAAATAGCAAATTTATTTTTGTTTCATAATTTTTAATTTGTTTTTCAAGACATGGTTTCTCTGTGGCTTTGGAGCCTGTACTGGAACTCACTTGGTAGACCAGGATGAACTCAAAGAAATCTACCTGCCTCTGCCTCCCAAGTGCTGGGATTAAAAGTGTTCCCCATCTTTTTGTTTGTTTGTTTGTTTGTTTTTAAGACAGAGTTTCTCTGTAGCTTTGGAGCCTGTCCTGGAACTCACTTGGTAGACCAGGATGACCTCAAACTCACAGAGATCTGCCTGTCTTTGCCTTTCGAGTGCTGGGATAAAAGGCCACCACTGCCTGGTTACATTGCTACATACTATATATGCATAGCCTAAAGGTACAAAGTGAATTTCTGGCCATGTGGGGCTCTAAAAGACCCTGTTTGGAAGGGAATAAAATTAAAGAGTTATTATGCAGGGCAGTGGTAGCTCATACCTTTAATCCCAGCACTTGGGAGGCAGAGGCAGGCAGACCTCTTAGTTTGAAGCCAGCCTGGTCTACAGAGCAAGTTCCAAGACAGCCAGAGCTACACAGAGAAACCCTGGCTTGAAACACCCCCCCCCCCAAAAAAAAGGCCAGGTGGTGGTGGCGCACACCTTTAATCCCAGCACTCGGGAGGCAGAGGCAGGCGGATCTCTGTGAATTCAAGACCAGCCTGGTCTACAGAGCAAGTTCCAGGACAGGCTCCAAAGCAACACAGAGAAACTCTGTTTCAAAAATCAAAACAAAACAAAATCTCAAAAAACACAGAGTTCCTTTGTACCAAACAAATTGAACATACATGTTCGTATTTAGCATATTAGAAAAAAAGTATTTGGGGTAAACTGTGAAGATGGCATGGTGATGAAAGACTGGGGAGATAGGAAAGAAAAGCTTATTTGTAAATTAGAATATGGGTCTAGTGTATTTAAAAATATATTCAGTCTTCTCTATTTGTGTTAAAGACAAGTTTAATTAGCAAGGCCGAATTTCATTTCTAGCTTGCTAAATACACACTCTAGAGCCATGTAACTAGGATTTGGATCTCACATCAACACTTACTGGCATGCAACCTCGGGCAAGTTGTTTTAGCTTTGTGCCTTAGATTTTTTTATCCATAAAATGGGTATCATGGGGGCTGGAGAAATGTCTCAGTGGTTAAGAGCACTGGCTGCTCTTTCATAGGGTCCTGAGTTCAAGTCCCAGCAACCACCTGGTGGCTCACAACCATCCATAATGAGCTCTGGTGACCTCTTCTCGCCTGCAGGCATACATGCAGACAGAACATAATAAATAAATCTTTTGTTAAGAAATGGGTATTGTAAGTATTAAAGCCTGGATATAATTTAAATAAATCCCAGTTTATAGTTTATGTGCTTTAAGTTGTGAAAATTATAAGTTTGGGGATAATTACTCTCTAAATTTTTTATTACAATATTTGTGCATGTATGCAAATAGTACTTGTGTGACGGTCAAAGGACAACAGCTTGTGAAGTCAGTTCCCTCTTTCCACCATGTGGGATCCAGGGATAGAATCCAGACTGGGGGGCAAGCATCTCTACCTACTGAGCCATCTCACCAGCCCAGTAATAATTATTCTTTACAGCACACCCTAAAGAACCCATATTCTATAAAAATTAACTCAATAAAGCAGTTGCTTGGAAGCTTCCAATTTACATTGGCTGAATTGGTTTTATACACCTTTGCAGTATTACAGGCTGAGGAGAAACTTTTTATGAATGTATCTGTTGTAGGTCTGAAGATACCTATATGAGGTTGAATATGTAAACAAATTGAATAAGTTTCATCCTATCAGAAATGTGCATTTTCCTTGTGTCTTTTTTTATATTAGAATCTGAATTACCCAGAACAGAAGGTTGTGACTGTGGGGCAGTTCAAGATTGGTCTGATCCATGGACACCAAGTTATTCCATGGGGAGACATGGCTAGCTTGGCCCTGCTGCAGAGGCAGTTTGATGTGGACATTCTTATCTCAGGACACACACACAAATTTGAAGCATTTGAGCATGAAAATAAATTCTACATTAACCCAGGTTCCGCCACTGGGGCATATAATGCCTTGGAAACGTAAGTACTACAACTTAGCATTTAGTGCTTTAGAAAAGGTAGTAATTGCATGACGTTCATAAAGAGAAATACAACATTTAAATAAGAGCCTGTATGGTGGCACACACTTTTAATCCCAGCACTATGGAGGGAGGCAGAGGCAGGTAGATCTCTTTGAGTTCAAGGCCAACCAGGGTTACATAGTGAGACCCTATTTAAAAAAACACACAACAGGTAAAAAAAAAATTTTTTTTTGTTTTTGTTTTTCAAGACAGGGTTTTTCTCTATGTAGCTTTAGAGCCTGTCCTGGAACTTGCTCTGTAGACCAGGTTGGCCTTGAACTCACAGAGATCCTCTTGCCTCTGCCTCCTGAGTGCTTGAATTAAAGGCGTGTGTCACCATGACCCGGCAAACAGGTAAATGTCAGCAACCCCTTTTTATTATTCTTTTCTTTCTTTTTTGAGACAGGGTTTCTCTGTGTAGTCTTGGCTGCCCTGGAACTTGCTTTGTAGACCAGGCTGTCTTCAAACATACAGAGATCCACCTGCCTCTGCCTCCCTGAGTGCACCACCCCCACCCTGTTACTGTTTTAGTGTGCAGGTAACAATCAGATTTCTCCTGGAGTTCAGTACCTTGAATTGAGATTTACAGTGCTGTTTGCTGTAGTACAAACACTAACACTGTTTATTTCTCTTCCAGAAATATTATTCCGTCATTTGTCCTGATGGATATCCAGGCTTCTACAGTGGTCACTTACGTCTATCAGCTTATTGGAGATGACGTGAAAGTAGAACGAATTGAATACAAAAAATCTTAAAGCTAGGCTTGTCTTGATCATTTTCTGTGTTTTTTTCCATTTTCTTGTTCGAATGAATTCATTAAACACTTAAGAGGCACACACTTGTGTCACTTTCATAATATTTTGCACTAAAAGGTATCCTCTGTTTAGAACATAGTTCCTCTAAGAATATTCTTAGCTTGCAGTATATGGTTTCTATGAAAAGAAGTCCACCATACAGTACAGGGCTATTTAGAAAAAATCATCTTTGTAAATACCTTCCTAGTTGGTATTTGGACTTCATTATAAAATTAGTGCATGAAGAGAAAGAATCCAGAATTTCTGTGTATGTTTTCTCTTCTTTAGTAATAAATGTTTACCTTCCATTTAGACTTTCTTGAAAACCTGTGTTTAATTTAAAAACTACAGACTTAAAATCCCAGTACTCGAGAGACAGAGGTTCTTAAGACTTGAATACCACACAGTAAAGGCAGCTTACACCTTTAATTCCTGAACTTGAGAGGCAGAGGCAGGAGGATCTCTGTGAGTTCAAGGCCAGCCCAGTCTATAAAGTGAGTTCCAGCACAGCCAGAGCTACACAGGGAAACACTGTCTCTAAAAACAACACAATGTAAAAAATAAGAAATCAAATGCAACTTCAGGTGTGTTAGAGTGCAGGGGTGCACAGCTACAGATGTGTGAGAGTGCAGGGGTGCACAGCTACAGATGTATAGAGTGCAGGGGTGCACAGCTACAGATGTAT
>JAQHUG010000116.1:867374-877557 GCA_028555095.1 Dicrostonyx torquatus
GCACTCGGGAGGCAGAGGCAGGTGGATCTCTTTGAGTTCGAGGCCAGCCTGGTCTACAAGAGCTAGTTCCAGGACAGGCTCCAAAGCCACAGAGAAACCCTGTCTCGAAAAACCAAAAAAAGAAAAAAGAAAAGGCAAAGATAATGATCACATACCAAGTTTGGGGAATTCCCAGTGTCCGTGGAGGTATTGTGTCACATGAGTACTCATGTACACATGGTTCTGAGTACCAGAGACGTACATAGGACTCCACAGAGCCTGTAATCTAGGAGATGGATAGCTGGCCTGTCAATTACAGTACATTTTGATGTGTGAAGGGGTTGTATCAGTCAGAGAACAGTGTGTCAAGGGAGAAACATGGTAGAGGTCATCTGCATAATCTGAGGTAATTTTTGGACTATTAAAGCTCTGTCAGCCTGAGCCACTCCTTGATCTCTAGCTCTGCTTCCACTGCCTTCCCAGCGCTCTCCCCACAGTGTGGACGCTGCCCCAAGGAATGGAGAAGTCCCTGGGGGGGGAGGTGGCACCATACTGCCCTATGTGCTAACCACCCCACTTGTCACGTTACAGAGCACCTACTGTTCCACCATGGTTCAGCACTGTGAAGCCCTCAACCGCTCTGTCCAGGTAGTCAACCTGGATCCAGCAGCCGAGCACTTCAGCTACCCTGTGATGGCTGGTACGTCCTGGCGCTGAAAGGAGCTGAAGATCAGTTACTGTCGGGCTCACCCCTGGTTTTATGATGAGGGAGATGAAGCCGAGGGTCATTTGGTGATGGGTATCCGTGGGTGTGGGTGTGATGACGTCCTTTCTTGGTCTTTGCTGTGAGACTTAAAGGTGAGTGGGCTCCTGCCTGTCTGCTTTTCCCTGTTGTCCCTTTGTTACTTATGCTGCTAAGACCAGGGTAATACGGTTTGTATGCAGCAAACAGCACCAATGCTGGCTTAAATGAAAAGGTGAGGCTCAGGCCTGGGGGTGTGGCCTGGTGGTAGAATGCTTACCTGGGGTAATGTAGTCTTGGGTTTGAGCACCACATAAAACCAAATGAGGTGGTGCATGTTTGTAACCTCAGTGCTCAGTAAAACAAACCAAAAAAAAAAATCTTTTATTAAAGAAATAAATAACTGGGCTGGGTGGTGGTGGCACATGCCTTTAATCCTAGCACTTGGGAGGCAGAAGTAGGTGGATTTTAGCGAGTTCTAGGCCAGCTTGGTCTACAAAGTGAGTTCCAGGACGGCCAAGACTTTTACAGAGAGAAACCCTGTCTCAAAAAAACAAACAGACAAAACAACCAAACAAAAAAAGCAGTAACCTTAGGCAGGTGGAGGTGGCACACGCCTTTAATCCCAGCTTTCTCCAGGAGGCAGAGGCATGCGGTCTCTGTGAGCTCGGAAGGAGTCGTGGTGTACAGAATTCCAGAACATCATAACTCATTACACAGAGAAACCCTGGGTGGGGGAGGAGTGACAAACCAATAATAAACCTCAATCAAGTAGGAACTGCTCATTTAGATGGAAGATGCAAATATTTGGACTAGCAGCAATCTAGGCACATTAAGCCCCAGGATGGGGGGCCTCATCTTGGGAGGGATTTGTTAAGAAGAGGGACTGAGCTGAGCCCCGAGGTCTGTGTTCTTTGGAGGCTGTTAGTGGAGGTGGCCTCAGTGAGATGTGAGGGAGGTGCAGCTTCTGAAAGGATAAGAGGGGCGTTTTCAGGAAAGAGGTATGGTTCACATTAGGTCCCGCTGGGCAGTTGTGTAAGTTGTGTAACAGTGACACCTATTAGATGTGGGGACATGGTAACAGCGGCAGCTCTGACAGAGTCAGCAGTGGGGCTGCAGGCAGGTGGGAGTGGACTGGAGAGTGAAGTTGAGAGGCCACAGTGTGGGCAATGCCACAGAAGTTTTGTTTTTGTTTGAGTTTTGAAGTAGAGTCTCATGTAGCTGGAACTGCCCTCAAACTCCTTCTATAGCCAAGGATGATGTATTTCTGAACTTCCTGCCTTTACCTATGGATTGCTGGGGTTACAGGCTTGAGCCGAGGGTGTGGTTGTGAGGACAGTGTGGACTCTAGTACGTGGAGGAACAGGCTGAGGAGGGGGTGTAAACCACCTTGTCATCTCTCTAGAGAGAGAGAGAGAGAGCGGGAAAGACAGGATCCTGTGAGTGGAAGCACTGAGGCTGTGGTAAGTGAAAAGATGTGTCAGAAGGACCTGGAGGGAAACTAAGATGAGAGGCCGTTTTCCTGTCTGTTTTGATTCCAAAATGAGTGAGAACTGTTTGTATGCTGAGATATTTAATACCTTTCTGTAGGTAAGCCACACAGTTGCCATCCTTCCACTCAGGATGAATGCGCACTGGAGTTAACTAGTTAAGAGAGCACTCGGCTTCATTTCAGTTTCCTGTTGACATAGTTAATACATAGCCGGATGGTCAACATTTGAAGGATACAGAGGAGAAGGTATGCAGAAAAATCAACCAAATCGTGGCTGACCAATCAAATCTGATCCTCTGGGCAGCCAGTGTTAACTGGTTTCTGATGTGTTATTCCATAAGCAACTTGTGCATCTAAAACCCAGCCTGAGTGGACAATATATAATGTGTTTGTAGTGGACTTCTGTGTTTTGTTTTGTTATTTGCCTTGAAAAGGGACCTAACTGTATGATCCTCTTACCTCGCTCTCCAAAGAGCAAAGATTATTGTGGACCATCGCAGTCAGCTCTTTTCTTCCAGCACACCCATTTTACAGTAAGCTCTGTGCCTTGAATTTTTTACTTAATGATACAGCCGGGAGATTATATTATAGCAGTGCCTAAAGAGCTTCCCCTTAAAGCAGGGCATGGTGGTGCATGACGCTAATCCCAGCAATCAGGAGGCAGAGCCAGGTGAATCTGTGGGAGTTCGAGGCCAGTGTTGTGTACAGAGTGAGTTCCAGGACAGCCAGAGCTACACAGTCTCAAAAACCTAAACACACAAAGAGCTTCCCCTCCCTATCTCTGTCTGCATAGTGTTCTGCTGTGTGACATCTGTGCAGTAATTTATTTGCTCAATCAGATGTCTTACTCTCTCATTGCACCTACTTGTTTGAGGAGTAGGTCTCCAGTCAGTAGGGTCTCCAGCTGAACCCGGAGACAAGCCCCTGCAACTCTCCCTCCTCCACCCCACAGCACTGGAGTTACAGACACGGGTGCTAGAGATTCACACTCAGGTCTTCATGCTTGTGCACCAAGCACTCTTAGTCACGGAGTGTCTGTTCAGCCCCACACGTGAGTTCTTACACACCTGTTAGTCACTTCTAGAGAAGATTGTTTTCCAAGTGGATTCTCATTCTGGTCCCTGCCTGGCTCTCTAGACATCCGGGAACTGATCGAGGTGGACGATGTGATGGAGGATGACTCTCTGCGGTTTGGTCCCAATGGAGGATTGGTGTTCTGCATGGAGTACTTTGCCAACAACTTTGACTGGCTGGAGAACTGTCTGGGACATGTGGAAGATGATTACATCCTTTTTGACTGTCCAGGTATGTCGGCCACTCGAATGTGCTGTCCGCCCTGAAGCTGTGATGGTGTGTCCTCGTCAGGACTGTACTGAGGAGCCTGGGCCAGTGCCGTGGAGCTTAGGGTCCCATGGCAAGCAAGCAAGATAAAGACATGCCATGGTTAGTATTTGTGACAGGGACTCACAAAAGGAACACAGGCTGTTCTGCAGAAGAAGTGTTCAGGAGGCTACTGAGACAGCCGTGCAGGCAGAGGGCTAAAGACAAGAAGCAATAGGCAGATTGGAGGTCAGGTAACTGGGGCACAGTGGGCAGAAATGTTGTGAGGTGAAAGTGGTAAGGGGTAGGGAATGCCACAGCTTTTGAAGGGTAAGTGTGAACTTACCTTGCTCATCTGTGGCTTTCACTTGCTTTTTTTCTCTTGCTTTTAATCAAACACATGGACTCCCACAGAAAAGTGTGTGTGAAGCCAGGCAGTGGAGGTGCATACCTTTAATCACAGCACTTGGGAGGCAGTGGCAGGCGGATCTCTGTGAGTTCAAAGCCAGCCTGGTCTACAACAGCTAGTGCCAGGACAGGCTTCAAAGCTACAGAGAAACCCTGTCTCGAAAAACCAAAACAACAACAACAAAAAAGAAAAGTGTGTGTGTGTTATGGGTGTGAATATTCCCAAACTGCATGTTCCTTTGTACTTGGATTTTTATTTTTCTGTGCTAGGGTTGAACCAGGGCTGTCTCATGTCAGGGAGGCAGTCTGCCACAGGTTCACACCCCTGATTCCAGCGCTGGCAAAAAGCTGAGGTGTTAAAATTAATGCTTGGCTCGATGTTTTCTTGGTGACCATACCTTAGCTTTTATGGTTGTCCTGGGAGTCTGTAAGGCCCCTTACCAGCTGAGTGCCGGGCATGGAGAGGGGCTCAGAGGTTAAGGGCACTTACTCATCCATAGGACTCGAGTTTTGTTCCCAACACCTGTGACGGGTGGCTTACAACTTGTATTTCTTCCGCTCTGACACCTTGTTCTGGCCTCCATGTGCACTTCAAACACCTGACATGCAGAAGTACATAAATCAGAATAATAAAACTCTTTCAGGAAGAAGGATGCAGAAAAAACAAAACCTAATGCAGGGGATGGTGCAGTCACAGAGTACTCGCCTAGCCTATTCGAGGCTGCAGTTCAGTCCCCAGCCCCACAGACAAGACAAAGGAAAACACCTGGATGTTGCAGCAGGATCTGACTTCCTTCTCTCTTCAGTACCAGAGATTGAACCAAGGGCTTCACACACACTAGGCATGCACCATAGCACTGTGTGCTCCTTCCTCTTTAACCATCTCTGCAGCATCCTGTGTAGACGTGCTGCGGTAACTAGGAGCATCCCATGTGCACATGTTGCAGTAACTGGGAGCATCCTGTATGTACATGAGCTACAGTAATTGGGACTATTCCATGTGTTCTTTAGCTGTAGTAACTGGGAGCATCCCATGTGTGCGTGTGCTGCAGTAATTGGGAATATCCCATGTGTCCATGAGCTGTTGTTCTTTTTAATTAATAATTGGGTCCCCGCAGCTTGTGTGGGCGACCGTGTGGCAATGGCAGCGGGTCCCCAGCAGCTTGCACGGGAGACCATGGAGGCGAATGGTGGCAGGCGGTGGCAGGTGCATGAGACCAGACAGATATCAAAGTTAAGCATTTACTAGATGGATTATGGAGGGAAAGAAACAGAAGGGGGGAGAGAGAGAGAGGGAAAGAAGGAGAGAGAGAGAGGGAAGGGGGGAGCGGGGGAAGCCCGCCCGCCTCTCCCAAGAGCATTGGGGACAGAATTACAGACAGAGAGGGAGTGGGCGTGGCTTGCCCTTAAAGGGTCAGAATCCATTACAGTTGTAACTAGGAGCATCCCATGTGCTGCAATAACCAGTCACTGCATTCTGGTGCTCTCCCTGCAGGTCAGATCGAGCTGTACACACATCTGCCTGTGATGAAGCAGCTGGTCCAGCAGCTTGAACAGTGGGAATTTCGAGTGTGCGGAGTATTCCTTGTTGATTCTCAGTTCATGGTGGAGTCTTTCAAGGTCTGAGAATGAATCTCTTGTAGACTTTTCAGGCCTGGGTAGAAAGCAAGTGTCAGTCTCTGCCCATTCTGTGTGAGTTTGTACATTTCATAGGCTATTCCATTTATTTAGTATCTCCAATGGCCAGACTATTACGTGAATATATGCTTAATTAGAAAATAGACTTGAAGCCGGGCGGTGGTGGCGCACGCCTTTAATCCCAGCACTCGGGAGGCAGAGGCAGGATGATCTTTGTGAGTTCGAGACCAACCTGGTCTACAAGAGCTAATTCCAGGACAGGCTCCAAAGCCACAGAGAAACCCTGTCTCTAAAAAACCAAAAAAAAAGAAAATAGACTTGAACTGGATTTGGTGGTGCATGCCTTTAATACGAACACTTAGGAGACAGAGGCAGGAGAATCTCC
The DNA here is from genome assembly GCA_028555095.1 of Dicrostonyx torquatus. Lineage (NCBI taxonomy): Eukaryota > Metazoa > Chordata > Mammalia > Rodentia > Cricetidae > Dicrostonyx > Dicrostonyx torquatus. The sequence goes on from JAQHUG010000116.1 coordinate 873,339, forward strand.
TTGAGTTCCAGGCCAGCCGGAGCTCTCTGTCTCAAAAAAAAAACCAAAAACATATATATATATATATATATAAAAACATTTGAAGAACTGCTTATGAAATAAAAATTGAGGCAAATGGGCACTGTATTAGATAGCATATTTTAAAATATTAAGCTGGGGGAAGATAGGACTGGGAGTAGAAACTGGTTGGGATATAATATGTGAGAGAATAATATAATAATAATAATGGGGGCTGGAAAGATGGCTCAGATGTTTTAGAGCACGGGCTGCTCTTCCAGAGGTTCAATTCCCTGCAGCCACATGGTCGCTCACAACCATCTGTAATGAGATCTGATGCTCTTTTCTGGTATGCAGGCATATATGCAGGCATAAAACTGTATACATAATAAATGATATTAAAAAGAAAAAAATATTGTCTTGAAAGAACATGGTGTGTGTGTGTGTGTATACATACATACATACATACATACATACTATGGTGGATATGTGGTTCATGCCTGCAATCCCAGCATTTAGGAGGCTGAAGCAGGAGGGTTGCTGCAAGTTCAGGACCAACCTTGTCTACAGAGTAAGACAGTATCTCAAATATAAAGATTAAGATAAACAGAAAAATCTATTTTTAATTTTCTGAGAATCTTTTGTCCAGTTTAGAAGTTATAGACTTTCTCAGTAGTCCTGAGGGGTGTTTGTGGGGTAAAAAAGGCTAATGTCATGGTCAAAGTCAAGAAATGTGGTCGGGCTGGAGAGATAACTCAGTAGTTAAGAGCACCAACTGCTCTTCCAGAGGACCTGGGTTCAGTTCCCAGCACCCACATAGCTGTCTGTAACTCCAGTTTCAGGAGGCCTAACACCACATTTAGGCAAAACACCAATGCACATAAAATAAAATAAATTTAAAAGAAGAAATGTCATCAGTGTAGATTGATTCCTTGATAGATTTGGGATACAGTCTTTCTGTGTAGCAAAGACTGGCTCAGAACTTGCTCTCTTGCTCAGCTGGGTCTGAGCAAGGTCTGCCACATCCCTCTGGTCAAGTAGATGAGGTCACATCTTCCCTGACTCCTTTGGGGCCAAGGCTTCACCACCTTTTTAGCAAACAAGATTAGTATCTTGCATCATGTGCCAATATCCTTCCAGTATGCCCTCGTTGGCACTAATTCATATCTTCTGCTCGCTTTCCTTCTGCAGTTTATTTCTGGCATCCTGGCGGCTCTAAGTGCCATGATTTCTCTAGAAATCCCACAAGTTAACATCATGACGAAGATGGACCTGCTGAGTAAGAAAGCCAAGAAGGAAATTGAGAAGTGAGTTCAGGGCTCTCTGTGTGGGGTGAGCCTTCTGCCCACTGAGACAGGTCCCAGGGTGCCAGTCTTTTCCCTCATTTAGTCCTCCCTTCATTGTCTCTCTTCTCACCTTTATAGGTTTCTAGATCCAGACATGTACTCTCTGCTAGAAGATTCAACAGGTGATTTAAGAAGCCAAAAATTCAAGAAATTGACAAAAGCTGTGTGTGGCTTGGTAAGCTTCGGCGGTGGTTTCTTTAGATCTTCTCTAATGGCTCCTCAGGTGTCTGTCCAGGGCCAGTTAGTGTCCAGCCGTGTGGGCAACACAGTTCAGTTTGTTCCCTGCAGAAAGCAGGAGGGTGGGAAGGAACTTGACTTGTTAGTTCAGACCCTTTGACAACTCAGCTGTTTGAGCCTTCACACTTCCAGCCCTTCAGGTGACTGTGGAATTGAGATAGGTACCAGTGAAACCACTTCTGGTTACCTACTAACCAGTTATGTGCCAGCGGGTTAGAAGTCAGAAAGATCAGTATCGGGGTCCATTTGGGGATACCAGCCCCTCAGGCCTCTACAGACTCCAGTCGGGGCACTACAGCCAGTGAAGGAAAACAATCAAGGGGATCTGAGGGGAAAAACAATAACTCACACGCGATTTCTCCACAGCATGTCTCTATTGTTCTCTCTTCCTTGTCCTCTATTCTCATTCTTCTGTCCTGTCATAATTTCTTAGCTCTAATTCTCTGTCTCAGTTCTAATTCCAATTCTCTGCTACATCCTTCTCCTCCTCCTTCATTTTCTTATCTCTGCTAATTTTTGGGGATCCTTCTGCTCCAACTTCTGCTCCAGTTTCTATCCTCTCTTTGTTCTTACCCAGCTATAAAGACCCACAAAATCTTAGAGGCATAGAGAGTAATCAGGTAACCTATATAAACAGACAAGGGAAGTTTATGGCCCTTGATCCATTAGCACATTCTTCCAAATGTAGCAATCTCTGAGGGCCTTTTAGGTCTGATTTTTATTTCTATTGCTCTAAGCTGTTAATACAAAGAGGACACCCAAGTCTCTAAATTATCATGTCCTTGGCTTGATGCCTATCAGTCACCAGTAGAGGTTTGTTTTCCTCTGGGCTGTTGGTAGATGGTTAATTATCTTTCCTGAGAGTAAGACACAAGCATCTTTACATCTCCTGGACTAAAGTCATCAGTAAATTGAGGTGAAGGTGAGGTGAGGAGTTAGGAATCTTTTATTTCAGGGTTAGTTTTGGGTTATTGCTTTTCTTATCGATAAGTGAGGTAAAACCAGGGCATGCTTATTTTTTCTTTCTATCTGAGCAGCTCTGAATCAATAGCTTTGGGTATGTAGTAATTCTATGTCCTTGGATATCTGGGAATATCTTAAATGGAATACATTTAACTGGACCCTAAATATTGACCAAATGTGTATCAGTAAAGAAATTTCAGGAAGGCAGATCTCTACGTTTACACTGGAGAAAGGAACAGAAACCTGGTAATGGGAAGCAGGTTTCTTGACTTTGTGACTGTTTTCACACATATCTAGGGGATGTAATCAGTAAACCCAAACGCATAGAGGAAATTGTGCCCAGTAAGTGGTCAAATAGTGTTGAACTGTGGGAGATAAATCCCAAATTTCTAACAGATGGGGATAAGCTACAGAGAAATCTACAGCAAGAAACAGTCTTTATTCACAAGGCAATGATTCCAATATGCCTTGCATTTAATTCCTCCAAACATAGCTCTTGATTCTGATGAGTTGACCTTGTGAAATGATGCTGATTAATTACTGAACGATCCTATGGCTTGTAGGTCAGTCCTATCTGGTGCTGTTCTGTCTCTGGCTCTCCCTTTCCTAGCTCAGTGCATATGTGTATTTGCTTGTTTACTTGTTTTTTACTTTTATTCATTTGTGTGTGCATACATGCATGTGTGCCAGGAAGACAAGCTTTGGGAGTTGATTCTCCCCTTTTATCATGTGGATTCTAAGGATGAACTCAGGTTGTCAAGCTTGGCAGCAAGCACCCTTACCTGCTGAGCTGAGCAGTCCTGCCAGAGCGCTTTGTTTTTGTTTGTCCAGAGAGTGTTTCTCTGTGTAACAGTCCTAGCTGTCTTGGAATTTGCTGGTTGGACCTGGCTGACCTTGAACTCACTGAGATTCACTGCCTCCCAAGTGCTGGGATTAAAGGAGTGGCACCACCACCCAGCCAGCACTAGTGTTTTTAATCACTAATGTGATTATAAAACACAGGCCTAGAGCTGGGCGGTGGTAGCGTACACCTTTAATTCCAGCACTAGGGGAGCAGAAGCAGGCGGATCTCTGAGTTCAAGGCCAGCCTGATCTACACAGCAAGTTCCAGGACAGCCAGAGCTACACAGAGAAACCTGCTGAGAAAATTAAAAACACCGCAGATCCAAGATGGCAGTCGTGTGCTGCACCCCCTGAAAGTGACTCTCTCTTGAACCCCACACCCTAGATCGATGACTACAGCATGGTTCGGTTTCTACCATACGATCAGTCGGACGAGGAGAGCATGAATATTGTGCTCCAGCACATCGACTTTGCCATTCAGTATGGGGAGGACTTGGAGTTTAAGGAGCCAAAGGTATCTCGGGATTTGGGAAGTGAATTCTCTTGAGGGGTGTGTGTGTGTCCTAGAGGACAGGATTCATTTTCTGTTCTATATGTCTTTTGTGTCAGGAACAGGAAGAAGAGTCTTCCTCCATGTTTGATGAGTATTTTCAGGAACGGCAGAACGAGTGAGGTTGACTGCACAGTGACCATCTGATTGTGGCTCTAGGAATGCTTTTCTGGAGGAGGTGACTGGAAGCCGCTGCCTGTTTTAATGTAAACAACACTGGACCCTCCCCGCAGTGAGCCTTATTGTGCTTTGAGCTTTGAAACCACTACTCTTTTTTTTTTTT
>JAQHUG010000116.1:877682-908057 GCA_028555095.1 Dicrostonyx torquatus
GCCTGCCTCTGCCTCCCAAGTGCTGGGACTAAAGGCATGCGCCACCACCACCAGGCGTAACCACTACTCTTTTAAGAGATTTTATTCTTTCAACATCATTTTGGATTTAACAAAAAAATCAAAGTAGCAATTCATGCACAAAGACTTGTATATAATATAAATCAACCGATCTACACACATATCTCGTGTGTGTGTGTGAGAGAGAATCTAACTCTGTTTTTACGTATGGATTTTTGTTTTTTCAGGGGATTTCTTTTGATTAATTTGTTTCTGGAGAGATACAATTTTGTAACAAAACCATATATCTCCATCCAAGTGAAAAAATTGAAAAGTTTTACATAAATCTTATTTTCCCAAATCAAACATGTATTATTTGTATAATTAAAAATTAAAACTGTGTTTTGAGATATTTATGTATATATGTATGTATTGGAAAGAAACGGGTCCTCCCTTTTTGGTTTTTTTGAGACAGGGTTTCTTTATGTAGCTCTGACTGTCCTGGAACTTGCTCTGTAGACGAGGCTAACCTCAAACTCAATGATCCGCCTGCCTCTGCCTCCCGAGTGCTGGGATTAAAAACGTGCACTACCTACCACACCTGGCCAGAAAAGCTCTTAAGCAGGCTAGTTTCCCCAAGGGTCAAAATATAGGCATGACTGTTTAGTAATATCATATGCATCTGTGCAGGCATGGTGGCTTGTGCCTGAAGTCCCAGCATTCAGGAACTGAGGTAGGAGGATTGCCTTGAGACCAAGTCCAATCTGGGTCACTTAGTGAAACCGTTTCAATAAATAAATAAACAAACAAATTTTATTTGTAGTCTCTGAGAATTTAAAAGCTTAGATATTCTGTAGTGATTTCTTTCTTTCTTTTTTGTGACAAGGTTTCTTGTGGCTTTGGAGCCTGTCCTGGAACTAGCTCTTGTAGACCAGGTTGGTCTTGAACTCTGTGAGTTCAAGACTGCCTGTACCTCCTGAGTTTATTTGTATTTTAATAAATAAAGCTTACCTGAAGATCAAGAGTAAAACAGCTGCACTGATAAACCTTACAGGCCAGATAGTGGTGCAAATATCTTTAATCCCAGTAGCCATACTAGTTTGCCATAAAAATTGGGCAGTAGTGGTGCACACCTTTAATCCCAGCCCCAGAGAGGACTATGAGACAGGAGGAGACAGATCTCACACACAGTCTCATTCTGAGATTCCTGGAGGCACGATCGCCATTTTGAACTGAGGTTGAGATAAGAGCCAGTCGCTGGCTCTTTTGCTTTTCTGACCTTCAGGTTGAACCCCCTATCTATCTCTGGGTTTTTATTAATCGTGCTACAATATGCCTTGCATAGTGCATACCCTAAATCAGACAAAACAATTTTTTCTTTTAACTTACTGCCACATTGAATTGTGTTCAGCTTTTCAGAACCCTTTGGCAGCAGGTGTGATGAAGGTCATGGGAAGCAGCCAGCTGGAAGGTTTTGCTCTAGCATCTCTCAAAGGTCAAACTCTGACAGAGTGAGGCTGAATCTCATTAAGTCCTGTTAGACTTTACATTACAGAGCATTTTACATAATTAATTTTGTTGCGTCCTCACAACAAGGTTCAAGGCTTCTCTGGTTATTTGGTGACTGGTCTTCCTGCTGATGCTAATTAAGCCCTCATAGAAATGTAATTTAGGGCCTGCCATTGGTCTACAGAGCTAGTTTCAGGACAGCCAGGGCTACACAGTGAGACTCTCAAAAAAAATTATATAAGGTTGATGTCAGTGGCGGGTTTGTCTTCATCCTTGCAGACATGTGGCATCACTCTGGCCCTTATAATGTAATTGGTTTTCATGGCCACATAATCCTTGCCATGGAAGATATACGCCATACCTGTGGAGTTGATACAGGACACACATTTAGTGGATGACAGGTCAAGGTGTAGGCCCAGGAGTTTTCTGCCCTTTACCCCCGTGGTGGTCCCTGACTGTCTCAACGTCACAAGGAAAATAGAGACAGCACAAATATGCTGGGCAGTGGTGGTGCACTTTTATTCCAGCACTCGGGAGGCAGCGGCAGCGGATCTCTTGAGTTTGAGGGCAGCCTGCTCTACAGAGTGAGTTCCAGGACAGCCAGGGCTGTTGCACAGAGAAATCCTATCTCGAAAGACCAAAAAACAAAAACCAAACAAAAAAACCCACCACAAGTAGACATCTTAAAACTAAGCAAAAACAAGCAAACAAAGCAGGGAGTGATGGGGATCACACCTGTGATGCCAGAATAAAAGTCTACAGGTGGAGGCAGATGGATCATGAGTTCAAGATAAATATATACATACACACGCACACATATACAGTGGAGGCCAGCCTGGAATCAAACTCAAGACTCTCAGGAAAATAAAAATAAGGATCGTTGAGATGGCTCGAGGAAGGGTTCCCCCAAGACCTGAATTTGATCCCCAGATTCCCATCGTGGAACGTGAGAAATGATTTGGACTTCCTCACGTGGACTGTGGTAATAATAAAAAGCTAGACATGGCAGAAAGGTAAATCAAGGAACTGAGGCCAGGGCATGAGGAAAACGCGGGAGGTGATTATTAACCTCTGAGGAATTTTTTTAATTTCAAAGCCCAGCCTTCCTCTGCGCGCGATTTACACATGCGCCACATACAGAGCCTGATGCTCGCGCACCATCTGGCGTCCCTTCTGATTAGCGCAACCGCAGCAACCAGGGGCGGAAGCTAGACCGGAAGTGCATCTCTTCGCTTCGCCTGCCTCTTCCGGCTCACTTCCGCCCACTCCACCCAGGCTTGCTGGCCGGAAACGTTCCGCGTTACCCGAGTCCTGCTTCTCTGGATCGAATCCGGACACCGCCAAAATGCCGGTAAGGCTTCGAGCCCCAAGGTCGGGGAGCCGAACGGGACCGGGTCCAGAGGAGGGACGGGAGCCCCGCTCTAGAAGGCCGGGGAGAGAGGAAACTGCCGCCCTCCAGTCCTGCCCCGGCTCTTTGCCTCCAGCCCCAGGACCCTTTCTCTCCCCGCTGTTTTCTCCCGAGACCTGCAGTGTTCCCAGATCCCACCCGAGAGCCTCGAAGTTAAGAGCGACGCCTTTTAATTGATTTTTAAATCTAGGATCCAGCTTCTCCTTTTCTCCCCCACCCTCACCCCTTGTCACTTCCACTTCCTCCTCCGCCTCTGGTCGGCCTGCTGCTAATCACCTGTCAGGCTTCACTTCCCTGACGGATCCCTACCTTGTCCTCCCTGTTGTAGCTGCATTTCTACTCCCAGACCCCCACCGAGTCAGCACTGGTTTCCAGGAGTTTCCTTTGTCGTGTGCTTTCGAGTGGGAGGAAAAATGACAGTAGTCTGGTAGTCCTTAACATCTGATGCCAGTCTCCATCGTGGGTTCCGTTTTGCAGATTAGTAAAGGGATAACGGAATGAAGTCCACATCTGACGTGCCAAACTCTCACTATGAAGCCAGCACTGTGAACAGCAGCGACTAAGACCCTTTCAAGCAGCTCACATTTTAACGGGCAGACAGTTACCATGTAAATGTAGATAGGAGGTAGTTTCAGATCTTAACAAATCCTATGAAGAAAATAGATGGAGGACAACACTAGCCTCCATGGTGGTACTTTTTTTTTTTTAAGATTTATTTATTTATTATGTATACAACATTCCTCCCATGTATGCTTGCATACCAGAAGAGGGCATCAGACCTCATTATAGATGGCTGTGAACCACCATGTGGTTGCTGGGAATTGAACTCAGGACCCCTGGAAGAGCAGTCAGTGCTCTTAACCTCTGAGCCATCTCTCCAGCCCCTCCATGGTGGTACTTATCTCTCATCCCAGCACTTGGAGGCAGAGGCAGGAGGATTGCAAGTTTCAGGCTGAAGTGGACTATGTTGTGAGTTTAGGCCAGCTTGGGCTATACAGCTATAAAACCTGTCTCCAAACTGTGGGGAAACAGTCTCTGGACAGTGCTTGTTGTGCAAGAGATGGGGGCGGGAGCAGCACAGCTCATGGTTATTCCTTCAGCCCTGGGGAGGCAGGAGTCAGGCAGATCCTCTGGGCTCATCAGCCTGCCAGCCAGTCTAGCCAAAAATCAGCAAGTTCTGGGTTCAGTGGGGGAGCAAGTGGCTCAGTAGATTAAGTGTTTAGGTGTTTACGGCACAAGGACAAGGACCTGAGTTTAGCTGCCTAGCACCAGGTTAAACAGTCGGGGGAGGGGCTCCTGCCTGTAGTTCCAGAGCTGGGAAGGTATAGAGATCACTGGGGCTCCTTGTCTTACAAATAAAGAGAGAAGCAGTTGTGGAAGAGACCTCTGGCCTCCATGTGTGTACACATACACCTGCATGCACACAGGAACACATGTACATACACTACACACACAAATGCTAGAAGTAATTGAGGAAGAAACCCAGCATTGACTCTGTCCTTCACACACACAAACATGCATGAGCACATGCATGAACATGTGCAAAAAGCAAGACCACTACAGTGTCCAGCGACAGGTGGTGAAAGGAGAGCAGGCGTGACTTTCAGCTGTGTGTGTGGTGGCAGCACTGAGAGCCTCATCGCAGGCTACGTAGACCCTCTACCACTGAGCTATAGCCCCACCTCCATTTTGCTTTTTATTTTGAGAAAGGGTCTCATAAAATTGCCCAGGCTGGGGCTGGAGAGATGGCTCAGTGGTTAAGAGCATTGCCTGCTCTTCCAAAGGTCCTGAGTTCAATTCCCAGCAACCACATGGTGGCTCACAACCATCTGTAATGAGGTCTGGTGCCCTTTTCTGGCCTGCAGACATACACACAGACAGAATATTGTATACATAATAAATAAATAAATATTTTAAAAAAAAAGTTGCCCAGGCTGGCCTTGAACCTGTGATCCTCCTGCCTCAGCTTCCCGGGTAGCTGGGATCACAGGCCTGCATCACCATGTTTAGCTTTGTAAAGTTTATGAGTCTTACAGTTACTGACCATTGAGATGTATGTGGAAACCCAGAGTTCCTGTCCAGATGAGCCCTTCATGCTCAGGATGACACTGTGAAGTAGCTGTTCTTACTGTTTTGGTTTTCCTGAAGGAACTAGGGCTCAGAGAATTAAGTGACTTGCACAGTGTTGCCCACAAGTAGTAAAGCCAGAGTTTAAGCCAGAAAGGAAAGCTACGCTGTGCTCATTCTAGTTGGGCAAAGAAAGTTCTGGACTTAACCTGTGGTTATTTTATGTCAGCTTTCTCTGTTAGCATGAAATGGCACACATATGTCTGTATATGTATGTATTTGGTCTCTTATGAGGGCCTAGAGAAACAGCTCAGCAGCTAGGGAGTGCCTGCTGTGCTGGAAACACAGATACTCAGTGTCGCACAAAGCAACGCATGAATAAAGCAAAAGCAACTTTGTGAAGCAGTTTCTTTTTCCAGAAAAGGGCAGCATGACCGGGGCCCAGGCTGAGCAGCAGGCACAATGGGTAGGTAGTTCATGCAGGTCTTATCTCAGTCAGTAGGGACTGTGTCTTTCATGACTGGCTAGTTTTCAAAGAATCTTCCTGAAGGAAATGAAGGGAGGAGGAAAAGGGTCAGCCCCTCGGGTTGTCGGGTTCTAGCAGTGTTGCAGTGCCGGGCAATAGAGATGTTACCAGGTAGGGAGATTGAAAGATTGCATACGAGCTGGAGAGATGGTTCACAGTTAAGAGCACTGGCTTTTCTTCCAGAAGTTCCGAGTTCAATCCCCAACACCAAATAGTAGCTCACAATCATCTATAATGGGATCTGATGTCTTTTTCTGGCATGCACTCATACATAAAATACATAAATAAATTTTAAAATGTGCATAAAAGTTTTATTCGGTGGGTCAGGTTGACTCTTGAAGGGCTAGTTACTGTCCTTAGGGGAAAGTCCCATTCTCACACTGCTCTTAAGAGCACTAGAATTTTTGTTCCCAGCATCCATATCTAGCAGCTCACAACTGCCAACTCCAGGGAACCCAACACTCATTTCCAGACTCCGTGGGCACTGTATACAAATAGAAATTTCCATACAACACATACACATACTTAATAATTTTTTGTTGTTGTTTGATTTGATTTTTCAAGACAGTATTTCTCTGTGTTTTTCTTTGAATCCTGTCCTGGAACTCACTCTGTAGACCAGGCTGGCCTCAAACTCAGAGATCCACGTGCCTCTGCCTCCCGAGTGCTGGGATTAAGGCGTGTGCCACCACCGCATGGCCAATAAATTTTTTTTTGTTGTTTTTTAGAGACAGGGTTTCTCTGTGGCTTTGGAGCCTGTCCTGGAACTAGCTCTTGTAGACCAGGCTGGTCTTGAACTCACAAAGATCTGCCTGCCTCTGCCTCCCGAGTGCTGGGATTAAAGGCGTGCGCCACCACCGTCCGGCCATAAAATATTTTTTAATCTTAAAAAAATTACACTGTCATTCATTCTATCTTGCACAGAAAATGGTGCTTAGGAGTTATTTGATGAATGAATGAATGGTTTTGTTCACAGCAGACATAAAAAGCAAAACTAGGAACCAGCATACAAAGTTGCTCATCAGCACGATGTTCCCTCCTGTAGCTCATACTTGCTCACAGAGACTAGAGTGTAGCTGGCAGAGTACCTGCCTAGCATGCCTGAAGCCAGTACTGTGGTTATCAAGTCCTGTCATCTCAGCACTGGGGAGGTAGAGGCAGGAGGATACGTTCAAACTTATCCTCACCCACATAGTGAGAGGCCAGCCTGAGCCACATTAAACCCTTGTTGGGGTTGAAGGGGGTCGGGAAACAGGCTCAAGGAAGAATCATGCAGTTTTGACTGGAGACTTAAAGACAGGGAGTAGCAGATTATAAAACTAGGGCGTGGGTCCTGGCTAGCTGGAGGGTGGTTTCTATTGTGGAATGCTCCCACCAGAAGGAAAGGACACCCTTCCACACCACATTTCTAGCCTGAGGATATAATCCCAGGAGGCAGAGGCAGGCAGATCTCTGTAAGTTTGAGGTTAGCTTGGTTTACCTAGGAAGTCCCAGGCCAGGCAGGCCTGCTCAAAAAGCAGGTCTGTTTTTTTGAGACCCTATCTCAGAAAGAGCTGGTGCGGGGAGAAGGTTCAGTTGGTGAAGTGTTTGTCACTCTAGCAGGAGGATCAAGTTCAATCCTAGACCCCACAAAAATAGCCAGGTGTGGTGGCATTCCTTCAACCTAGTGCTGGGGAGGAAAGATAGGAAGATCTCTGGGGCTTGCTGGCTGGCCATCGATCCAGTAGGTGAGCGTCAGGCTCAGTGAGAGCCCCTGACTCAAATATAAAAGTGGGGAAGCAATTGAGGAAGATACTTGACCCTGACTTCTGACCTCTACACACGAACACCTACACACATGTACACCCAGATCCATGAGGACAAACACACAAAATACTAGTAGGATAAAAGAATGTTAAGAATATAGGTAGTAGGGGCTGGAGAGATGGCTCAGTGGTTAAGAGCACTGGCTGCTCTTCCAGAGGACCTGGGTTTGAGTCCCAGCACCCACATGGCAGCTCACCCTGTCTGTAACGCTAGTTCTAGGGATCTGGCGCTCTCACATAGACATGAATGCAGGCAAAAACATCAGTGCATGCGAGATAAAATGAAAAAAGAAAGATAAAGCCAGATATAGTGTGTGGCATATGTCTTTAAGCCCAGCACTCTGCGGGTGGAGGCAGATGTATCTCTCTGAGTTCCAGGCCAGCCTGGTCTTCATAGTGAGTTCAGTACAGCCAGAGAAACTGTCTCAAGAGGAACAAACAAATAAACAAGATTTTGTTGTGAGTTCCAGGACAAGCAGGGCTACACAGTAGAAACGCTGTCTTAAAACAAAGCCAGGTAGTGGTGGTGCATGCCCTTGATCCCAGTGCTTGGGAGGCAGAGGCAGGCGGATATCTGAGTGAGTTCAAGGCCAGTGTGGTCTACAGAGCTAGTTCCAGGACAGGCTCCAAAGCTACACAGAGAAACCCTGTCTCGAAAAACCACCCCAAAAAGGAAAAAACAAAAAAGGAACACAGACAAATGTAATGTTTTAAAATAGTGAAGTAGTAGGTACTGATTACCTCTGTTTTGCACATCTGATTTAGTTTGGGGGCATGGCTGTGTGCCTCAGCATCTGCTGGTTGGTATCTTGAGTTAGGAGCTGGTCCCACTGCTGCTGACACCCCTCTCCCGGAGTTAGTCTCAAGTGGGTGTTTTCCTTTGGATGAGTGGCCTTGTCCTGTTGACGCTTCTTGTCTTTGTTCCCTGCTTGCCACTGCAGGCTTACCACTCTTCTCTCATGGACCCTGACACGAAGCTTGTCGGCAACATGGCGCTGCTGCCCATCAGAAGTCAGTTCAAAGGACCCGCGCCCCGCGAGAGTGAGTCTCAGGGTTCTTTTCCATTTGGGTTTAACCGTCCAGCCAGCCTGCTGACATGAGAGTGGGGAAGCCGTTCACTCTGCTGTGTCACACTTTACACCTTGAGACATCATAGGAAACAGTGTTATCACTTCTAACTCCTTCAGGATATGCGGGTGAGCCAAAAGAGGAAGTGTGGGCTGGGGATGATCCTAGCATGCAGGAAGGCCTGCCTTCCATCGCAGTTCACCGTGATTCCTAGGTGGAGGCAGGAAGAACAGCAGTTCCAGGTCATCTTCAGCAAGTTCTAGGCCAACCTGGGCTACCTTGTCTCAAAAAAAGAAGGAGGAAATGTGTTTAATTCTGGCCACAGTCCCCAGAGTTACTGTCAGTCATGTCAGACTAGCTGGATGCCAGGTCCCCAGCCTTCTGTCATCATGCTTGAAAAAGACAAGCAACAGAAAGCATTATGTGGGCATGGTGCTGTACCCAGGAGGCTGAGTCTGGTAGTACAAGACCAGCCTAAGAAACACAGGGAGCCCTAACTCCAAGAACAAGAAAAATTAACCCTTCCCCATCTTGTCAACTTTTAAAAACAGTCATTTGTTTTTGACTGTGTGCATGTTTCTGTGTGAGGGACTGTATGTGCGCCAGCATATGAGTGGAGGTGAAAAGATAGTAACCACTTCAGGTTGTGACATCAGTCCTGGGGATCCCAACTTAGATGGCTGAGCTTTCTCTATGAGCACTTTCGCCTTCTGAGCCATCTCCACAGCCCATATCAGTTTCTTTTTTTTTTTTTAATTTTTAATTTTTTTTTGGTTTTTCGAGACAGGGTTTCTCTATAGCTTTGGAGCCTGTCTTGTAGACCAGGCTGGTCTCGAACTCACAAAGATCTGCTGTCTCTGCCTCCCGAGTGCTAGGATTAAAGGCGTGCACCACCACCGCCCGGCCCATGTCAATTTCTTAGTCTTGGGGTCTTTATATTTCACCAAACCCTAGTATTAGACTTTTTTTGGTGGGGGGTATGTCAGAAGAGGGTGGAACTCTGGTGGGCCTCGAAGACTAACTGAGCCAGCCTGAATTTGTGGTAACTCTCCTGGTGGTCCTCCTGCCTGCTTCTCCAATGTTGGGATAACAGGCATGTGCCCCATGCTTCAGTCCTAACTCTTCATCTGCTTTGAAACACTGTTCATTTCTGTCTTGTTCATGTTTTTCTGAATATTTTTGTTCTTGGTGGTTTTCTTTTCTTTTTTTTGCTTTTATTTCTTTGCTTCTAGGGTGTCTTTGTTGGTTCTTTTTTTTTTTTTAACTTGTTTGGTTTTGGTGGTGGTGGCTTGTTTTGTTTTCTTTCTTTTTTTTAAAATTGTTTATTTATTTTATTCTGCTTTTAAATGAAAACCAAAAAAGCTGCTTTAAAGAAGCCACTGAGACGCTTGTCCAGTCTCCGAATCTGCCCATCTCGGGGAATGGTGAATGGCTAGAGCAGCCATTCTGAAGCTATAGAGCTTGACTTTTACTGTGGACAGAGCTGAAAATGGAAAATTAGGTCCTCTTGCCCATTTACCTCCATTCTGTCCTCCCTTGTCACCTGCTGTTACTGTTTCTCGGTCTGCTTTGTAGATGCTCTACTGTGCGCAGACTCACACCTGCTGATATGAGCAGACGGCTAGGTCTGTATGCGGAGAACATGTGTTCTTTTTTGTTGTGAGTTTGGATCACCTTGATTGATATTTACTTTGCAAGTCCATCTACTCTCCTGTACATGTTACGATTTCATTTATTTTGACAGCTGAGTGATACTCCATTTTGTATACAACCACATTTTCACTATCTATTCATCTAGCTAAGTTCCATGTCCTTGCTATCATAAATAGAGTAGCAATAAACATGAATGTATAAATATGTCTGGCAGGATAGGAGTCTTTTTTTTTCCCCCTGAGGCAGGGTTTCTCTGTAGCTTTGGAGCCTGTCCTGGAACTGGCTTTGTAGAATAGGCTGGCCTCGAATTCACAGAGATCTGCCTGCCTCTGCCTCTGAGTGCTGGGATTAAAAGCATGTGCCACCACTGCTCAGCCTGTATTTTAATTTTTTGTTATTCAATATCAGCTTTGTTTCCCAGTCTGGTCTGTGATCTTGGGGCTGCGCACCTAATTACCTGTTTGGTGTTTGTAGTCATCAAGATAGAATGCCCACTCTGCCCCCCACTGCCCTCCAGATCCCTCATTTGATTTCTGAGGCATTGTATTTACTGTCCCAGAAGCCCCTTTCAAACTCTGAAGCTTTCTGACATGTTCTGAGATGTTCCGCCAACAGTTGTCGCAGATACAGCACCCCAGAGCCTGCAATTCTCTGGCCTGGGTTCCATTCACAGTTTCCAAGACCACAGTTACAATTCCCATCTGTGTCCTCGCCCCCTTGCCCTTCCTCTGCCAGATTATTCGCCTTGATCTCCTCTTAAGTGAATTTGTTTTCAACACTGGTTAAAACATACATAAACTCAATAGATTGGCGAGTCACCCCAGTTTTTACTTGATTCTGAGAAAAAGGAGCAGATGGGAAAAGACAGACATGAGAACAGCAATACTAAAATGTTAATAGCCCAAAGAAAAAGAACGTTGGCCTAGTTTGCAAGGAAGAGCCCTTTGTTGTATGGTTACAGATAACACATTGCACCGGAAGATGCAGCCAACCTAGAATGGTGAAAACACTAAGCACCTTCCTTGACTCCTTGAGGATGAATGAGAGCCTAAGAAAGTAAACAAATGAGGGGTGACTTCCTTTGCGAAAGGACTGGAACTGTTGGGGTAGATGTCTGTGTTGTGAGTTATCTTAGCATTGATGAGATGAATTCTGGGGCAGGGGGACAGCCCCATGGTAAAGCTTGTGCATGGCGTGTCTGAGGCCTGGGGTTCAAGATCAGCTGCAGAAAAATTATTTTCTGCTGGGCGGTGGTGGCACACGCCTTTAATCCCAACACTTTTTTAGAGTGTTGGCTGGAGGGAGGCAGAGGCAGGCGGATCTCTGTGAGTTGGAGGCCAGCTTGGTCTACAAGAGCTAGCTAGTTTCAGGACAGGCTCCAAAGGCCACAGAGAAACCCTGTCTCGAAAAACCAAAAAAAAAAAAAAGAAGAAGAAGAAGAAGAAGAAGAAGAAGAAGAAAAAGAAAAAAGAAAAATTATTTTCTGTTGTGCAAATACCTCTAGATGTCTTTGTGAACCATACTCTGCTCTGGGTCCCCTCTCCTGCTGTTTCCCAGGTGCTCAGGAGAAGTTTCCTTTTCTTGAAAGCAGAATGCAGACAACACAACTAGAGTAAAATATTCCACCGGATCCTTCAGCAGAGGAACTAGCTAGCTTGTAATGGGGTCGCCCAGGGCTGCAGCCTTAGGGCTGCTCTGCCTGCACCACTGGAGACCAAGGCAGCTGAGGACAGGAAGTGTGTGTCGGTGGCCTGCTGCAGCCAGCTGCTACATATCAAACCCAGAAAGTCTGTCCTTTCAAAATGAAAAAGAGAGAAGAAAAGATTGCCAAGGAAATTGTTTAATGAGATCTGTTTGTCACAGAGTGCTTCTGGCTTTCCTCAGTGTGGCCACTTAGAACAGCTCATGCTGTATTTAAACCACGGTTTCCATAAAAAGAGACAAGGTTATCTGAACCCCAATGCTTCTAAATAATTTGAGTATTTCCCTTGAAACTCCAGCGTACAGGTTCAAATACAATTATATTGGATGCCTTTTCCTTTTCAGGGCACTTTTTTAGGGATTGCTCAGTGCTAGAGAGTGCTTCCTGCTGCTCCAGAGGGCAGAGTTCAGGGTCCAGCACTCACATTGGCCTTACAACCACCTGTACGCCAGCTCCAAGGGGTCTGATGCCCTCTTCTGACCTTTATGGGCCTCTGCACTCATGTGGCATGCACACAGACACACATAGGTTTTTCTGTTTGTTTTTTTGTTTTTTGTTTTTGTTTTTTTTAAGGGAGATAGGCTGTGTCTCAGCCGAATTTTATAAGTGCATTGAGATCTTAAATGGTTACTGAGTAGCAATGATAGTTTGCTCTCGGTAATAAGAATTTTTCTAATTGAATTTATTTTTCTAATGAGCATATAGATTTTTTCAGAGATAGAACTAAAAACAAACCATATTGGTTTCTAGAAATACTATTAAAGACTGTATTTCAGTAGCCCTATTTATTTTTTTAAGATTTTATTTTATACATGAGTGTTTTTGCCTGGTGACCTTTGAGCCAGAAGAGGGCGCCAGATCCCCAGGAACTAACCCAGGTCCTCTGCAAGAGCAGCCAGGGCTCTTAATGCCTGAACCATCTCTCCAGCTAGCCCCAGCCTCATTTTACTTTATCCAACTCCAGATCTTGTGATAATCACGCTTGGAGACCGTTCCCCTTTGGTAATATCTCTGCCTTCCTTCCTGTTTCCTGCCTAGCGAAAGACACAGATATTGTGGATGAAGCCATCTATTACTTCAAGGCCAATGTCTTCTTCAAGAACTATGAAATTAAGGTAACTTCCAGAGCTGGGGATGCTTAGTTTTCAGATGGGGATAAATGTCTCCTTGAGCCAGGCGATGGTGGTACACACCTTTAAATCCAGCACTTGGCAGGAAGACTGGGTGAGTTCAAGGCCAGCCTGGTCTACAGAGTGAGTTCCAGGATAGCCAGGGCTACACAAAGAAACCCTGTCTCGAAAAACCAAAAATCAATCTTTGAAGTCAGGGCTGCTGTGAGAGTTGAACGAAATGGCGGTGAGACTAGAATCTGAAAGCAAGGCTGAGGGGAAAGGCTGTGGGTTGCGTTTTTTTTT
This sequence comes from Dicrostonyx torquatus, assembly GCA_028555095.1. NCBI lineage: Eukaryota > Metazoa > Chordata > Mammalia > Rodentia > Cricetidae > Dicrostonyx > Dicrostonyx torquatus. The sequence goes on from JAQHUG010000116.1 coordinate 890,833, forward strand.
TTTCTTTATATTTTCCTTTTTTGAGATTATTTATTTTAGGCTAGGCATGGTTATACCCACCTTTAACCCCAGCACTTGGGAGACAAGTAGATATGTATGAATTAGAAGCCAGCCTGATCTATATAGTGAGTTCCAAGACAGCCAGGACTCTGTAGAGAGAGAGATTATTTATTTATCTGTGTGTGCTCACACATACACAGCACATATGTGCAGTGCCCGTATGGCCAGAAGAGGGAACTGGGAGTTGAGTCCCTTGTAACTCAAGGTAGAGATGACTGTGAGCTGCCGCGTGTGTTCTGGGAGCAAACCTAGGCCCACTAAGAAAGCAGTTGCTCTTCCTTTGAGCTTTCACCCAGCCCGTGTTAGCTTTTATTCTTTCCCCTTCCAAATCTATGCTTTTCTGCAGGCCAAATTATCCACTGCCTCTTTTTTGCAAATAAACTTTGTTAGAACATAGCCATGTTGATTTGTTTATGTATTGGCTATGGGCTGCTTTCATACTGAACAGAGGCTCACACATTAGTCACAAAGCCTAGAAAGCTTATTTATTATCCAGTCTTGGCAGTTAGCCAAACCCCAGTCTAGATGCATCTGTATTTACTTGGTATTGATTAAGCATCCAGAAAATGCCAGGCCCGTGTTTATGGATAACTAGTCAAAGTCTCATCTGTTGCTTGTTTTCTTTGAAACAGGGCTGGCTGGAACTTGCTATATAGGTCACACTGGTCTGCCTTCCACTACTGTTCTATATGTATGCAGGTTGGAACTGAGAATAAATTGCTGTTGTACCAGCATTAGGAAGCTGAGGCAAGAGGACTGTTATGAGTTCCAGGCTGAAATTTTGTTTCAAAAAAAATAAAAACAATGCCCTTCTTCCTTACTCTGAAAAACAAACAGGCCTGGAATGCTCTGGAACCCTAAGCTACAAACTGGATTTTGGAGTGTTTCAGACTCAGGATGTTTAACTGGTGAAATCTATGCAGATATTCCCAAATGCAGACCATGCCAGCATCTGGAAGACTTGTGGTCCCAGACATCTCAGAGGGCTCTACCACACTCTACCACACTGCCGTGCTGTGATCCCAGCTGGGATGGAGGGGACGGAACCATGAATGACCTGGCCCTTTCTTGGACCACTTCTCCCCTTCTCTCCCTGTGAGGAGGGTGGTCAAGGAGAGAATACAGTGCCTGGTTATAAAGGGGACAGACGTACAAAACATCTCCTGAGCTACTGCGATGAGCCAGGCACAAAGAAGGGCAAGGAATGTTCTTGACAGTGTTGTAAACTGTGTGACTTCAAACTCTGCTTGCTGGACTCTGGGATATCAGGATCCAACAGGATATGGACACTGTCCAGCACTGAGCAGCTTGTGCTGTGTTTGTGAGAGGTATCATAGGGACAAGCTGGATGTAGTGTTCGCTGTGAGGAGCCAGAGGCTGAGGGATTGTCCAAGAAATAGAGACCAGCCAGGGCTGTGAAACAGAGACCCTGGCTCATCACAAAACAGAGCATACGGGGCGTGTGTAATCTTTTTTCTGACTATAAAACTGGGCCTGGGATACAGGCCACATGTGGTCAGTAGTACTGTCTTTAGATTCTCCTGCTGGTACGTTGAGATGTCGGGCCTGTAGAGCTCTATAGGGCTCTCCCAGAACTGGTCACGCAATATGACTTCTTCCACTGGCAAGGAAGGATGTGTCTGTTCTGAGACACTCAAGAGAAGAATGGTTTTTAAAAATAAGCCACCTTAGCTGGGTAGTGGTGGCACACACTTGTAATCCCAGCACTTGGGAGGCAGAGGCAGGCAGACCTCTGTGAGTTCAAGGCCGCCCTGGTCTACAAAGCAAGTTGCAGGACAGCCAGAGGTACACAACCACCCGCAACTGTTTGTTCTCCACCTTATACAGCATGAGGAAGGAGCTGTGGAGCAGGGCAGCCACGCAGCTGGGCTTGGGGAGACCGTGCACCCTGTGGGTTGCCAATAGATAATGAAGGCAGACATGCTCTGAAGTGTCCATCTCATGTGGCCATTATGTTGTTTTCTTTTCCCTCACAGAATGAAGCAGATAGAACCTTGATCTACATCACACTCTACATTTCTGAGTGTCTAAAAAAACTTCAAAAGGTAACAAGGCTTGGCTCTTCACATAAGGACAGACAGGGGCGGGCTATCCCTCAAAACCACCCAGGTCTGCTAAGACCAGAGGAGAGGCCAAAGCTCTCTCTGCTGTGGTCTCTGAACCCATAGGTGAACTGACATGAAGGAGGCGGTGAGGAAACAGTAGTCTCCTTTATCCTCTGAGAACAGTTAAGCATTTGCATCAGGTGCGAAGTGGGCAGCAGGACACAGCCATTTAGCATCTCCCCCACTTAAAGGCTCACAATCCTCATGTATTTGAAAGAACTGACTTTGAAATGTGTTTGAATTTATCGCTACTTCAGAATTTAACTAGTAAGATCTTATTAGGGCCCAGTGTGGTGGCACATGCCTTTAATCCCAGCACTCTGGAGGTAGAGGCAGGTGGATCTCGGTGAGTTCAAGGCCAGCCTGATCTATATAACAAGTTCTAGGATAGGGCTATATGTAGTAAAATTGTTTCATAAAACTTAAAAAAAATAATGTATGCATTTAGGAAGAGAAATGTGTTCCTGTCTGGTAAGTTTGGTTTTCAGCATTTTAGCTGTTGTTTTCCACTGCCGTAGTTTCTCTGGTTTTACTTCTTCGATGCAATGTTCTGAAGAAGGCTGCAGGTTCACTCGCTGCAGAAGGGCACTCACAAAACCTGGTGTACTTCTGGAAACTGCTGGCACCAAGAAGCTGGAGTTTGGGAATTACTCTTTTTCTTATCAAATGTGTCCTTCAATTTTAGTGCAGTTCCAGGAGCCAAGGCGAGAAAGAAATGTACACGCTCGGAATCACAAACTTCCCCATTCCTGGAGAGCCTGGCTTTCCCCTCAATGCCATTTATGCCAAACCTGCGAACAAACAGGAGGATGGTGAGACAGGACTGTGCACCTGATGGTGTGTGTGTGCACGTGTGCGAGCTCATGCATGCAGCCATCCCTCTGTCTTACTTTTGGTGTTGATTTGTGGTTTTTTGATTGTTTCTTGGATGTGGTCTCTCTGTAGTCCAGGGTGGTCTTGAACTCACGACCCTCTGCCTTGATTGATGTTCATTTTTTATATATGGTGTGGAGGTGCGCAAGTAGGTGTTGGTGTGAATACACTTGTGGGCATGTGTACATGGAGGCCAGAGATTGATGTCAGGTCTTTCTTGGTCATTCTCCACATTGCATATTGAGGCAGGCTCTTTCACTGACCCTGGAACTCACTGATCCAGCTAGTGTAGCTGGCCAACTTGCTCGAGGAATCCCGACTCTGCCTCCTAAGGGAAGGGAGTACAGGCCAGCCACCATGCCCATCCTACCTTTACGTGGGTGCTGTAGATTCACACAGCAAGCTTCTTCTCAACTGAACCATCCTCCAGCCCAGTGACTGGTGCTCAGGTTGACAGTGAAGCACTTGGCACACATGTGTCGCCTTACTTTCATGGAAGAGCTTGCTAACAAGTGTCACATGCAGAGACTATTGGGCCAAAATGAATGTAGTTATAAGACCATTTGGAGTCAGCAAGATGGCTCAGCCGGTAAAGGTGCTCACTGCCAACCCTGACAGTCTAGTTCGATTCCTGGGATCCACACCAAGGAAGGAGTGAACCATCTCCTGCACACACGCGCACGCGCGCGCGCGCACACACACACACACACACACACTGATCTGGACCATTCTTTCTTTCTCTAAGCTGTTCGAATGGATGCAGATACCTTGCTAAGGTCAGTGTCTGGCTGGACAGGCAGTACGTCCGGCATATCTCCTCACATGCAGATTTCCCTGTTTCAGAAGTGATGCGGGCTTATCTACAGCAGCTGAGGCAGGAGACTGGACTGCGGCTCTGTGAGAAAGTTTTTGACCCTCAGAATGATAAACCCAGCAAGGTGAGCCCTCTGCCTGGTTAATCGAAGCTTGGCCCTTTGCCCTGTTGCCTTTTAAGCCATTGAAACCTGTCACAAGAACACTCACTTTTGCCCGACCTGGAAGGCTCGGCAATGCAGGGTTCACTGCTCCACACTCACTAATGAGCAGATTCCAGTCATGCACAGGGTTTGTGTATGGGGTATGTAGCCACTGGATCCACAGTCTGTGGGTCTTATGTAAGATGGCATGGTGTTTGTATATAGCCTCTGTGCATCCTCAGTGGGCTTTGAGCGCTCCAGGTTACCCACATTCATAGTATACTGAATTCCATGTAAATGATGACTCTATTGCATTGCGGGCGATCACAAGGAGCAGTTGGTGTGTATTCAGGGCCGCTGGGGAGGGTAGGGCTTGAACTGGCTACACAGCCAAGGGTGACCTTGAGCTCCCCTACCTCAGCCTCGCTAGTTCTGCAGTATATGGGTACACTACTATGTCTGGCTCACACACCTTCCCCCTTTCTATCTATGGATGGATGTAAGCCTCATGTCTATGGAGGCCAAATAAACACATTTGAATTTAATGTAAGATGCCAAGGTTAGTTTAGATACAGTTGTGTGTCATAAGTTAACTGGAATTCTGACCTGCCCTTGAGGTTGCATTGTGCCCTGACCCTGAGTTCTGTCCTGTGCCTTTGACAGTGGTGGACTTGCTTTGTGAAGAGACAGTTCATGAACAAGAGTCTCTCGGGACCTGGGCAGTGAGTGGAGCCCGGGCAGCCACCGCCTGCAAAGCCCTGGGCAGCATCACGTCAAGGTGTACACAGTTCGTGTCCGTTCATAATGGATCATGAAGTGAGGCGCGATTGTGTCTTTGCCGGAAAAGCTCTTGATCAAGAATTTGGGGGGTGGGTGTTGGGTGATCTGAATTTTTCGGCAATTTCAAGCTGGTACTTAATATGCTTATCTTAGACATTGAATTAAAACATTTTTGAGATAAAGCTTACACTACTGTACCTTTTATGGAAAGGGGTGTGGGTGGTGTATTTGGGAGCGGGGGACTGATTTTTATAGTTAATAATTTGATTTGTCTTTTTTGAGACAGCCTCACTGTGTAGTCCCAGGGTGGCCCGTAACTCACTATGCCTCCCACATGGGCCTTAAACCCCAAATCCTCCTGCCCCGACTCCTTATTCTGGGATTGCAGGTGCCCTCCACTGTGCCAGGCCCCATCATAGCCTTTCAAATAATGGACCGTTTAATGGTTGTCAGTGTGTGGACAGTTTCACAACCATAACTTACACCTAATGCCACAACCTTTTTACCACACCCAAAAGATGTGTGCCTTCTTCCTTTGCTCCAGAGTCTTCATGTCCCAGCCTCTGGACTAACCTAATCTATTCTGTTTTCATAGATTTCTTTACTCTAGATATTTCATATACTAGAGACCTATAGTGGATAATCCAGCCTTTGAGTCTGGCTTCTTTCACTTAGCATGTTTCTAAGTCTGTCCCCTCCCCCCATTCCTCATGTAAGAGGAGTCTGCCTTCTCTCATTTGGCACAGTGTCTTCGTGTTGTATCTGTGTGTAGTTCGTCCCTTTTTATGGCTGAGTAATACTCCACCTTGGTGCAGATCACATTGTGTTTGTTCATTCATCATCCAGTGGACGTCTGTGTTCTTTCTATTTTGGAGCTCTGACCAGACAGTGTTGCCAAGAACATTGGTGTGCACATTTTTAATGTGGACACGAGGTTTCTTTTGCTTATTCTATCCCTCAGAGTGGAACCGCTGAGTCACATGGAAACTGTTTAGCCTTCTGGAGAACAGCAGTTTTACATTCCCACAGGGCCAACATCTCGCCAACACTTGTTTCCTTCCTTTGCTTTCCCAGTGACCGTGACGTGGCGTCTCATTGTGCTTTGATCTGTTTCTCTAAGATGGGTAGTTGCTTTGCATATGGCCACTTAAGCACCTTCTCCAGAAAACTGTTTAGTTCTTTGTCCATTTACCTTTCTTTTTTGTTTTGTTTTGTTTGTTTGGAGACAGCATCTCAACTATGTAGCTCTGGCTGTCCTGGAACTCACTGTGTAGACCAGGCTGACATCAGAACTCACAGAAATCTGCCTTGGCCTGCCCCCAGAGTGCTGGGATTAAAGGTGTTGGTCATTACACCTTGTGCTGCTTTCATTTTTCAAGTGGCTTAGGGCCCTTTGTATTTGTTGTTAGATATAAGGCTCTTTGTACAGCTTGAACACTAGATTCTTTCCAGATATGTAAGTTGCATTTTTTAGATTTTACTCAGAGGGTCTTTTTTTTTTTTTTTTTTGAGACAGGGTTTCTCTGTGTAGTCCTGGCTGTCCTGGAACTTACTCTGTAGACCAAGCTGGTCTTGAACTAACAGAGATCTGCCTGCCTCTGCCTCTGAGTGCTGGGATTAAAGGTGTATACCACCATGCCCAGCTAGATTTATTTATTGGCTTATGTGCAGATGTTTTGCAGGCATGTATAGCTGCATCTGTGCATCTTGTCATTGCAGTGTCAAAAGAGACCAGCAGAGGGCGTCAGGTTCCTTGGAACTGGAGTTACAGACACATGTAAGCCATATGTAGGTGCTGGGAATTAAAGATGGGTTCTCTGGAACAGCTGCCAGTGCTTTTTTATTTATTTATTTATATTTAATTTTTTAAGATAGGGTTTTTCTAGGAAGCAGGATAGGGAAAACTAAGAAAGAAAGGGGAAGAGAGACTGGGGAAAGTGATTTTTTTTTTCCCCAGACAGGGTTTCTTTGTGTAATCCTGGCTGTCCTGGAACTATCTCTGTAAACCAGGCTGACCTCTAACTCAGAGATCCACCTGCCTCTGCCTCCAGTGCTCTTAACTGCAAAGACATCTCCCCAGCCCCTCAGTTTTTTTTGTTTGTTTTTTCATGATAGGGTTTCTCTGTAACAGCTCTAGCTGTCCTGGAACTAGCTCTCTAGGCCAGGCTGGCCTCGAACTCAGAGATCTGCCTGTCTCTGCCTCCTGAGTGCTGGGATTAAAGGTGTGCATCACCGTGGTCTGACTTTGAATTTCTGCTTTGGAGACAGAGTTCCAAGGTGATCTTGAACTTGAGGCAGTCCTACCTCAACCTCTCCATTTCCCAGATGCTTGTGAGCCACCTCACTTGCCTTAGATAAGTATATGTGTTTATTATCTCTTTAGAGTGGGCCTCAAGTAACCCAATGTCCTGAAACTTCTAGGTGGCCAAGAAGTGAACACCTCCCTGCTTGGATCAAAGGTGTGTGCCGCCATGCCTTACTGTCATTTGAGTTCCTGAATTCAGTGCTCTGGAGGATGGGTGTATGAGCTACAAACTAGTTAAATACCACTTTCAGCCCAGCCCAGCACAGGCTGTGTACAAACCTGTCCAGGGCTGGACAAAAGGGTTAAGTGATAGAGGTTGTGGGTACACGCCCCGTGTGAAAGAAAGACAGGAAAATAAGGAAAAATTAAAAAACCTAATGTCTATTAAAAGACACATCTTAAAGCAAAAAGGTGCTATTCTTAGGTCATTTCTCCAGGTTGTCAGGTTTGGTGGCAATTGTCTTTACCTGCTAAGCCATCCCAGGTCGTGTCATTCTCCCTGCCCGCCACCCCCCCCCCATGACTTGTTGGTTTATGGCAGGGTAGCCCTGGCTGGCTTGAGACTCGCTATGAAGACTGGCCTTCGCCGGGCAGTGGTGGCACACACCCTTTATACCAGCATTCAGGAGGCAGAAGCAGGAGAATCTCTGTGAGTTCAAGGCCAAACTGGTCTATAAAACAAGCTCCAGGACAGGCTCCAAAGTTGCACACAGAAACCCTGTCTCAAAAACTAAAAAAAAAAAAAAAAAAAATGCCGGACGGTGGTGGCACATGCCCTTAATCCCAGCACTTGGGAGGCAGAGGCAGGCGGATCTCTGTGAGTTCGAGACTAGCCTGGTCTACAAGAGCTCCAAAGCTACAGAGAAACCCTGTCTGGAAAAAAGAAAAAAAAATTCATCTGCCTCAGCCTCCCCATGCTGGGACTAAGGGAGTATGCTGCCATACTAGAAAGTACAATTTAAAAGGATACTTTAGCAGTAGGCATCAAAATTTGTATGTGTGCTGGGAACTGAACCCAGATATACTGCTGACTGGGACCCTACCCTGTCAGATGTTTAAGTATGAAGTCTTCTTGGTCCAGCCATTCACTACTCATTGATGAGAAAATAATCCAGCTATCAGTCTGCTATCCCATTCCCAGCACTTGCCTGTAATGCTAGCACTCAGGAGGTGGAGGCAGGAGGATCAGAAGTTTACAGTCATCAGCTACATAGCAAGTTTAGGGACAGTTTGAGACCTTGTCTCAAAAAGGAAAAAAAAAAAGCAGCAGCAGTTGGGGTTGTAGTCCAGTGGTAGAACACTTGACGAGCATGCACAAGGCCCTGGGTTCAATTCCCAGCCCTTTAATAATAGTCATAAGTAATAAATAGCCAGTTTGACAACCTTGTTCTTTTCCCATAAGCATCCTGTTTATATTCGTCATTTTACTAGGGCGCTAATTGCTGTCGTTTATCATCGGGTGAAGAAAGGACACAGTGCACGGAAATACTGGAACAAGATTGATTTGAGTTCTTTCGCTCTAACTTTTTCTTCTTCCAAAAACTATTAGTACTGAAGATCTTTAAAAAAAAAAAAAAAAAGAGTGGTTGGGGCTTTGTCCGGAGACAGCTGTAGCACTCATGCTGAAAGCACTTTCATTGGTGTTCACAGATGTTAGAAGGCCGCTCCATCAGGAGGGTGTCATTTTCAGGCCACATCTGCTCTGTGCTTATGCTGAGATGAATCGTCTGTGGGTTTCTACTTTGCTTTGGCTCTGAAGCTCCAGTTCACAGGCGACCTGCAGTGTGTTGACACTTTAAAATCCAGTGTACCCTAGCCTTTATGGTGACACGTGTCTTTAATACCAGCACCTGGGAGGCAGAGGCAGGTGGTTCTCTGAGTTCAAGGCCAGCCTGATCTACAGAGTGAGTTCCAGGACAGACAGGGGTACACAGAGAAACACTGTCTCGAAAATAAAATCAAAACAAAACAGTTTAACCCTTATGAGAAGTTCACAGAGCAAATACAGGACTATCATGAAAAGGTAGTTTCCCAAAATATACACCCAAAGTCGTCAGAAGGGGCAGTTAGCAATCTGAGTCTGATGGACTAAGAATACTTGTTGCTTTTGCAGAGGACATGGGTTTGGTTCCAGCATGCACTTAGTGGTTCACCTCTATCCTCTATTCCAGTTCCAGTGGCTCTGATGACCTCATCTGACTTCCACAGACTATGCAGACAAAATACTCACATTAAATAAAAAGTGGAGGGTTGGAAAGATGTCTCAGTGGTTAAGAGCACTGGCTGTTCTTCCAGAGAACCTGAGTTCAATTCCCAGCAACCACATGGTGGCTCACAGTGTATCAGTGGGATCTGATACCATCTTCTGGCATAAAAGTGTCAGATTCAGGGCCAGGCAGTGGTGGCGCACACCTTTAATCCCAGCACTCAGGAAGCAGAGGCAGGAGGATCTCTGAGTTTGAGGCCAGCCTGGTCTACAAGAGCTAGTTCTAGCATAGGCTCCAAAGCCACAGAGAAACCCTGTCTCAGCCGGGCGGTGGTGGCGCATGCCTTTAATCCCAGCACTCGGGAGGCAGAGGCAGGCGGATCTCTGTGAGTTCGAGACCAGCCTAGTCTACNGTCTACAAGAGCTAGTTCCAGGATTGGTTCCAAAAGCTGCAGAGAAACCCTGTATCGAAAACCCCCCCCCCCCAAAAAAAAAAAGAAACCCTGTCTCGGAAAAACCAAAAAAAGTGTCAGATTCATAAAATCAATGAATCAATAAGTAAATCCTAAAAAAAGTAAATAAATCTAGCGGGGCAGTAGTGGCACAGGTCTTTAATGACAGCACTTAGGAGGCAGAGGCAGATGAATCTCTGGGAGTTCAGGGCCAGCCTGGTCTACAGATTGAGTTCTGGGACAGCCAGGGCTAAACAGAGAAACCCTGTCTAAAAACAAAAACAAGCAACTTTTTTTTTTTTTTTTGGCCAGGAGTGGTGGTCTTTAATCCCAGCATTTAGGGGCAGAAGCATTTGGATCTCTTGGGCTACACAGTGAGACCTTGTCTCCTTGTCTCAAAAAGAAAAAAGGAAAGACAGGAATGTTTCATTGTATCACTAAATTTGGCTTTTGCGTCTTAGGTATTGTATTTCAGCAGTCAGTTTCTCTTACGATCCTATTAGGGTTTAGTCACTGGATATAGACTTGATAGACTGCAGGTCCAATGGACCAGAGACATGGGCTCAGGAAAGAAGTAGCTGGAGTCTGAGAAGTAAGGGTTGATGGGTGTGGCATAGGAATGAAGGTTTCCTGTAGGGGGCCGTGGGTCATGGTGACTGGACTCTGGCTGGGCCAAGCTGCCCCATGCTGTACCTGTCTCAAAGCTACCTCTAAGTACTGTCTGTCCCTTGCACAGGTGTCCCTGGAGCAGCTGAGAAGCCCTAAGTGCTGTCTTGCCAGTTGGTCCCTTCCATGAAAAGAGGGCCAACTGGTTGCAAAGGTGATGTCATTTATTCCCCTGCCATCGTTCATGCAAGTTCCTTTATATGTATAATTTATTTAACTTTATGTGCATTGGTATGAAGGTGTAAGATTCCCTGGAACTGGATTTACAGACAGTTGTGAGCTGCCATGTGGGTGCTGGGAATTGAACTTGGGTCCTCTGGAAGAGCAATCAGTGCTCTTAACCACCAAGCCATCTCTCTAACCCCAGGTAAATTCTCTGTCCCACCTAATCCTGCCAGTCACTTAGAGAAGCCAAACTGTGTTTCCCCATGTAGGAAAGACTTCTGAGAAACATCAGGGAGAGATGTTTGCCCTTTGGGTGCTGCTGGGCATATGGAAAAGGCCTGGGTTGTGCCGGCTTCTTCCACTGTGGTTCCTCTGTGTCACTGTGCACTGTCATGTGACTTACCTATATTTAGACTGGTGTTGATCAGAGGCAGTCCTGGGATTATCAGACTGCACCACCTAGTCCTTGACCAATAATAGATCTCCAAGATTCTTGAAACTTTTTAAACAAAATGTTACCAGTGTTACCCAGCGGACAAAACCCATCCTAAGTGGAGAGCCAGCACTCTGCAACTAGACAGCTTAATGTGAGGTACAGTGCGGTAGGGAAGAGCTGTGCAATGGCTAACAACTGTGGTGTTGAAAACCCACTTCAAGCCAGCTGAACCCTACACGAACCAAGATTCCAGTAGCCGTCTTGTACTTACTTATGAAAGACTTCTCCATGTCTTGAACCTGGCAAATTTCCCTAACCCCATCATGCACTTATGCCACAATCCACTGAGAACTTAGTGCAGGCCTGTAAGCCGTGGAGAGGTAGAAGAGGAGGATCAGGGGTTTATAGCCAGCTTCATCTCCATCGTGAGTTATAGGATAACCTGTGCCCAAGTTCTAACGCCATACTTTGTTCTGAATTCTTTCTGAAGTCGAAGATCCTAGGGATTGGCTAAAGGTTGCAGTTTGGTCTCGAGAGCCTCCCAGCCCTAACCACTGGTGATGGAGGGACCTATCCATCCTGCTTCCCGTCCATTTCCAGCTCAGTCTTCACCGTCTCACCCAAACTGCCACTGGCTGCTTCCATCTCCCTTGACTTCTTTCTTTGATTACTTCTTCTTCCCTAGGGTTCATAATCTTCCTCCAGCTCCCACAGCCCTCACACCCTTGGCCAGGTCCGGGCAGGACAGCCCATTGTTATTGATGACTTCCTGGCTCTCTGGGTTTGTTTGTGTCTTGATACTTCACATAAGTGGAGTTGGAGTTAGCCAGCACTTTCCATCTGGCTTCCTTCACCTAGGGGAATTTTATTTTTAGCATGATATTTTTGAGATCTGTTTTTCTTCTTTCCCCTCAGCGGTGTTACACTGTAGAAGTGTATCCATCTGATTCTTCATGGATTGCTCAATACTCATTTCCATCCTCTGGTTACTGTTGAGGTGTGTTATATGCCAGATGGTGGTGGTGGCGCACGCCTTTAATCCCTGCACTTGGGAGGCAGAGGCAGGTGGTTCTCTGTGAGTTCGAGACCATCCTGGTAAGTTTCAGAGTAAGTTTCAGGACAAGCTCCCAAGCCACACAGAGAAACCCTGTCTCGAAAAACTGGAAGAAAAACAAAACAAAACAAAACCAAAGTGACCAGGACTCAGCAGCTGGTGAAGTGCTTGCTGTGTCTTAGTTACTGTTCTGTGGCTGTGAGGGACACCATGGACCAAGGCAACTTATAAAGCATTTAATTGGGAGTTTGCTTACAGTTTCAGAGGATTAGCCCATCATCATCATGCTGGGAAGCAGGGTCACGGCAGGCGTGGCTCAAAGATGGAGGCAGACAGCAAGTGAGACTGAGAACTCCAAGTCCACCCCACACCTTCTCCAGTAAATTCCTAATCCTTCCTAAACAGTCCACTCACCAGGAACCAAACATTCAAATACAGGAGTCTATGAGGCCATGCCGGTTCAGACCACCACACCATGCAAGCTTGAGAATGTGAGTTCTAACCCCGCATCCATGAAAACAAGGAATAATGGCTCAGGCTTGTGATCCCAGCATTGGGAAGGTAGAGACATGTGCATGAACACACACACACACCTAAATAAAATAACCAAAATAAACCTTTAAAAAAAGACCTTGAATCTCAAATTTAAGCAAGCAGCTTCAGTTTAAAATTTTGTTATTTGCATTTACTTATTTCCTTTGTGGGGGTGAGAGGCACATGGCTGTTGTGCCTGTGTGGAGGTCAGAGGACAATTTGAAGGCATCAGTTCTCTCTTTCCACCATGTTAGACACAGAGGATTGAACTCGGATGGCCAGGCTTAAAGGTAGTAAGTGCCTTACTTACCCTCAGGCCGCCCAGCTTCGGTTTCAACATTTTAAAATTTTGGCTTCTTCGTTGGCAGAGAGGAAATTCAAAGATTTTTTAAAATTAAAAAAAAAATTTTTTTTTTTTTTGGTTTTTCGAGACAGGGTATCTCTGTAGCTATGGAGCCTGTCCTGGAATGAGCTCTTGTAGACCAGGCTGGCCTTGAACTCACAGATATCCACCTGTCTCTGCCTCCTGGGATTAAAGGCGTGCGCCACCACCGCCCGGCGGGAATTCAAAGTTTTAAATTTTTAAAATTTATTTTTATGAATGTCGTGCATACCTGAGTGTCTGCGTACCACATGCATGTAGGTGACCATGGATTCGGGGAAAGGAGTCGGACGGTTGTGGACCGCCAGGAAGGTACTGGGAACCGAATTTGTGTCCTTTGCAAAAGGAGCATGCAGTTTTGTGGGGTTTTTCTGTTTTGTTTTTTAAACCGTTGAGTGGGCTTTCATAGCCTTAAGGGAATGGTTTGTGAACATGCAACCTAATGAGTTCGTAAAGGCTCGAGATGTTAAGTGCGGCGTTATCAGCGACTCTAGCTCATTTCTGTATCTATCCTTTATTACGCCCCCCCACCCCCCCCCCCCCGATCTACCGGGTCACTTTACCTGGTTAAACCATGCCGTGCACCAAGGAATCTACTTAGGGTGACAGGATACTAGCCACTGGAGGAGGGGCGGGGCATAGCATCTTCACCTGGTGCGCACGCGTAGTTGTAAAAAAGTCGGCCCTTGGGAGCCTGATTCAAAAATTAAATTTTAACTGTCAGTTTTCCACCTCTGCTATTTTTACCTTCTTTGTGAAGGACTCATGTACAATGTTACTAACCTTGTAGATGCATCCACTCCTCGGGCTGACTTTATTTCAAAGAAAGTCGGTATTCCTACTGGGAAGCCCTCTATTGCGTTGTCAGGCCTCAATAAAGTTTACCCCTTAAGATGGTGACGCAAAAACCCTTTCGCTCCCCGGGCTCTTCTTTTTACTCAGGCACCTCAATAGCTACCTATAGGTGGAGCCACGTCTGGACCTGAAGGACCCCAGCGCCGCCGCCATTTTGGAATCTTCCCCGAGGCTCGGCTCGGCTCCTGGGCGTTCTGTCAGCTGCTGCTGGGCCGCGCTGTCGCCGGGCAGGATGAGCGTGATAGACCATGTGCGGGACATGGCGGCCGCGGGGCTGCACTCCAACGTGCGGCTCCTCAGCAGCTTGCTGCTGACTATGAGTAATAACAACCCGTGAGTGGAGGCGGGGAGCGGCGGTCTGGGAGCCGGGGCTGAGGTGGTGGAGGAACCGTGTGGCCCCGCCGAGGCTGTGCGGGCAGCGAGGCCTCTTCCGCCGGCGGCGGCCTCCCAGAGACCCCGTCCCCCGAGTGTCAGACCTGGAGGTCCCGCTGCGGCGTAGGGCGGGGCCGCAACACTCGGCACCGAGAGCATCCTTGGCGCGCCGAGTGGCGCCTTTTTAAAAAGTTTCCCTGCAGCCTTTTGTAAGGCCCGAGACAGCCGCCGTGTAGCGACTCGTTTGGTTTTGTTTGTAAACAGGGCCTCTTGTAGACCAGGCTAGCCTGCATGCAACGGGCTGTCTAGCCGAGGATGGTCTTGAACTTACTACGCTTCTGCCTCCGCCTCCCAGAAGCCGGGGTCGCAGGGGTTTGCACCACCATGCTCGGTGTTCTTTTGGTGCTGGGGATCGATCCTGGGACTTCAGGAAGGTTAGGCAAGCAATGCCAACTGAGTGACATTCTGGCCGGGTTTACTGAGTCAGATGAAGCCTTGGGTGCTTGTTGGACCCTGCTTCCAAATTCCCCATCATGCTCACTCTTCCGCATGGCTCCCCAAGCCAAGCGATTCCTTCTTTCCTCCCGTTTCTTCTGAAGCCCGAGCTCTCACTGCGGGCCAGCCTCCCTGGTTGTGTTTTCAGCTAAGCAGTGCACACGCTGATTGACACCTGCGGCTCCTGCTTAGTCTTCACTTTAGAACTGCCTCCCGGTTCAGGTTTCAGCTCAAGTCACTTCCTAAGCAGATTTCCCGCCACCAGAATTGACCTTTTTTGATTTCCTGCTTCATTCTTGCCGTCTGTTGAAAAAGCCCAGTTCTCATTTGTGAGAAGCCCTCCTGAACTTCCTGAAAGTGCTAAGGAGCGGTGCAGACCGCAGGAGGACCTTTGTGTCAGGCAAGGTCATAGAGAACAGAGAGGAGCTAGGGTATTTGAATTCTAGTTGTCTCTGATTGGGGATCGTTTTTACTGTAACCACCACTAGGGCCTCCAGATGACGTTACGGTGGAGTCTTCTACTCTGTGCAGCTGTGCATTTGGCTTAGCTGAAGCTGGTCAGGTCAGACAGCCAAAGACTTTGAAGGACCATCCCCCATTTCACTTACTGGTGTGCTGTGGACCTTACCAGTCATATGCATCATTTTATCATCATCTTAGTATGAGATGGGGAGCACTGGTCCCTGTCTACTGTGTTCCTTCTGGAGCCTTTCCTCCTGGATCAGCGTGATGGGTCGTAGGAAACAGTTTCCTTTGTTGGGGATTAATGCTCTAATCTCTTTTAGGGGGAAGGGTTTCTAGACAGGGTTTCTTTGTGTTGCCCTGCTTTGTAAACCAGGTTGGCTTTGAACTCACAGAAATCCACCTGCCTCTGCCTCCTGAGTACTGGGATTAAAGGTGTGCCATCACTGCCCAGCTGCCCTAATCTTTATTCTTGGGTCTTAATGCTGTTACAACACTGTTTGAAGCAGTTTGCTTCTCTAGCTAACCTGTGCCTTGTGCCTTTTCTCATTAGGTAGGTTAGATTAGCAGTTTTTTTTTTTTTTTTTTTTTTTTTTAGCTATGGAAGCATTTAGATTCCTACATTTATCCTTTATATTTTGAACTTTTTTTAATAGGCAGTGTACACCCTGTTAAAAAAACAAACTAAAAACAGTTAAAATGGGACTATTAGGGCTGGCTGGAGAGATGGCTTAGGGGTTAAGAGGACTGGCTGCTCTTCAAGAGTTCCTGAGTTCAATTCCCAGCAACCACATGGTGGCTCGCACCCTTCTCTAATAGGATGTGATGCCCTCTTCTTGCGTGCAAGTTTACATACAGAATACTCATACATAAAATATAAATAAATTAAAAAAGAAAGAAAATAATAAAAAGCAGTACTGGTGACATAATTCAGTGGTACAATACTTAAGTAGAATGTTTGAGACCCTAGGTTTCATCATTAGCACCACCCAAAATACACTTAAGGGAAAAAAAAATAGGTCAAGTTGGCTAAATACTATATATAAAGTTACATAATAAACTCAAAGAATCAAAGGTTGGGATGGCTTGTGATAGTTTTCCTAAGGTTGGAGATGTAGCTCAGACATGGAGAGCCCACCTAACATGTGTAAGACCCAGATGTGGTTCCTGGCACCACTGAAAGCAAACAGACTCTTGAAATGCCCACCACACAAAGTGGTCAGTGTATGCTGTAACACTTGCCTTGTAATGTGTCTATGTTGTATCTCTGGAATAATACATGAAAAACCTGTTTCCTTTGGAGAAGGAAGATGGATGAGTTAGGTTCAAAATTGAGCAAATAGCCCATCTATTTATTCATTCTCTGCTCTTTAAATGTTTGTAGAAGTAAGTTTCTGTCCCGTCTGGTCCTGCAGCCATTCAGTCCCAAAGAAATACACACAGAGGCTTATATTAATTATAAACTGTTTGGCCTATAAGCTCAGGCTTATTATTAACTAGCTCTTACAAATTAAATTAACCCATAATTCTTATCTATGTTTAACCATGTTGCTTGGTACTTTGTTTTGCCACAGACCAGCTCAGGGCAGCCCCTCAGACCGTGGGAGAATCAGGGTCTTGGTACCAGGAAGGCACGAGGTCGGTGATGACAGATAGACAGAACACATAAGAGAGTGGTTTGAATCTGCTGCGACTTTACTGAATTTATGTTTCCATTATATAGTATTCAAACAAAGAACAAACCAGAAGGTCATGTATCATTAGTTTGCACAGTATGAAAGCTTCTTTTAGTCACATCAGCTATGAGCAGGTGTTAGACATAACACATCCTTAGAAGGGGAACTCTTGTCCTTGGGAACATAAATCTCAGGCAGGCAAGTGGGTACATCTTATCTAGGAATAGAAAGTTTCTGTCTCATAATTGCTATCATGGCTCTTCTTTGTTTTTTTTTTTAACCCTTTATCTCCTCTAGTGACTTTTTGTATCTGCTGAAATATACTTGTTTATACTTTCTCATGTCGCAGGCACCGTGGGGGTTGGGATCT
>JAQHUG010000116.1:917505-965000 GCA_028555095.1 Dicrostonyx torquatus
GAATTTTTTGTTTTTATTTTTGTCTCAATATGGTGAGTAGACAGTTCTAGTTTGAGTATTAGACCACATTCTAGCTACTGGTCTGCCAGAAGCCAAGTTTGTTTGTCTGTTTTCCTTGGTCTATGTTATTTATTTTTTTTGGGAGGGGTGTGTGGTTATCTGAGCCTTTTTAAACATCTATGTCAAATGTTGTAAGCTTGATGTTGTGGCTTATGCCTGTAATCACAGCATTTAGGAAACTGAGGCTGGAGAATTGCCGTAAATTTGTGAAATAGCCAGGCTGAACTACTAAATCAGAAACTTAAAAAACTAGCAGCCAGCTGTGGTACCTGTCTGTAATCCTGTGCTCAGGAGGTGAGGCATAAGGATCAGGAATTCAAGGTCCTCCTTAGGTTCACAATAAGATTGAGGCCCGATCTTGTCTTGTAAAACCCAAAACAAATGGCTCAGGATGGCTCATCAATTAGAAGTGTTTGCTGTTCTTCCTGGGGCCAGAGCTAGTTTCTCAGCACCCGCGTCAGTAGCTCATAACCACCTGTAACTCCAGCTCCAGGGGATGCTCCATCTCTGCTGACCTCCAAAGGCCCCTCATGCACACCTACACACTCTTATGCTCACAGACACAGTCACATTTGTGCATGTAAATAAAAATAAAGTCCTTTTAGAAATTGGGACGATATCAATCAGTGGTGGTGGCTCACAACTTTAATCCCAGCACTTGGGAAGTAATAGCTGGCGGATATCTGTGAGTTTGAGGCTAGCCTGGTCTACAAAGCAAGTTCCAGGACAGGCTACAAGGAGAAATCCTGTCTTGAAGGAAAAAGAATATAAGATTTCTCCACTTTTTTTCTTTTTTGAATAAAGTTTTTTTTTCTCAACTTTTATTGATTCTCTGTGGATTTCACATCATACATCCAGATTCCACTGATCTCCCTGTCCCCTTGCTTCCCACTTCTGCCCATGCAACCTCCCCTCAAAATAAAATTTAAAGAAAAACCAAACAACAAAAAAACAACAAAAGAAAAAAAGAATCTCTTTATGGAAGCAGTAGTGTGTTGCTAAGTCACACTGTTTACCCTTTAGTCCATTCATCTTTACTTGTAAATGTTCACTTCTATAGGTCATTTGTCTGGTTTGAGGCCTCTGGCTTCTGCTACACTCCTGATAATGGGCTCTCTCTGGGGCTCCCCTTGGAGATCCTGTTGGTTCATCCCCTTCACATGCTTCAAGTTCATAGATGCTGTGGATGTTGGGTTGGGTTAACTCATAGATCTGGGTCTGGGTGGTAGCTGGCTTGGAAGACAGGATTTCTCTGTCTGTCTGTCTGTCTGTCCTGGAATTCACAGAGATCTGCCTATCTCTGCCTTCCGAGTGCTGGGATTAAAGACACGTGCCACCATGCCCGGCTTCTTCACTTTCTTATGCTTTAGTACTAAATTTAAAATACGAGTTTAGGCTGGAAAGATGGCTTCAGCAGTTAGAGTGTGTACAACTCTTCCAGATGACCTGAGTTCAGTCCTCAGCACTCATGTCAGGTGGTTCAGAGCCACCTGTAACTCTAGCTCCAGGGTAATCTAACTCCTTCAGCCTCTGTGGGCACTTGTACTCATACACACACAAACACAGGTGGGAGTTGCATGCATTTAAAAGAGGCAGGTAGATCCAGGCCAACCAGGACTCTGTCTCAAAACAAAAATGAACAACAAAAAAATCTTTAAAATATATCAGCTTGAGCACTTCTGGAGCCATTCATCTTAACAGCAAAAATCAAAGTAACTAAAATTCTGGTGCATTTCTGAGTCTGTGTTAATCCCGGAGGCAGCATCTTTGGTTAGATATAAAGAGGTTATTTGGAAGGATTACAGAACTAGGAAAAATAAGGATAATTGTTTTTGAGGAACGGAATCAATCTTTATTTGCACAGGGCTAAGGATAGATTTTTCTAATAGAGAGCAGAATAGTAATTGGGAATAAAAACCAGAACTTGCTCATGGTGAAGTACTTCCTTTGCAGATACACTTGCTTTACTGTCCTTTGTTTTTTGTGTGTAGATAAACATGATGTTGGCAAACCTGTACAAGAAGGCTGGTCAGGAACGCCCATCAGTCACCAGCTATAAGGAGGTCCTGCGGCAGTGCCCCTTGGCCCTTGACGCCATTCTAGGTATAGAAAGTTTTCTTCCTGGGGTATTTGCAGTATAGATGATAGTTCTCAGTTATGAGTATGCATTAGATAGAGTAGGGCATTTTTTCAGACTTTAATTTTATTTTGTATGAATGAGGTTTTTGTCTGTATGTATATTTGTGAACCATGTGTGTGCCCAGTGCCCATAGAGGATAGAAGAGGACATTGAAACTCTGAGAACTGGAGTTATGGATAGTTTTAAGTCATGTGGGTTCTGGAAATCAAACCCAGATCCTTTGTAAGAACAGCAAGTGCTCTTAACCATTGAGCCATTTTTCCAGCCCCTAGAGTAGGCCTAAAACTTTCTAAATACTGTCATTTTGAAATAAAGAATAACACCTGTCTTTTAGGGTTAGGGGAATAGCACAGTTGCAGCATGTGTTTAGCATGCTTGAGGCTCTGACCTCTTGGTGTTGTATACATTGCTTAGACTAGGGAAGGCAGCTGTGCAGCCTGCTGTTTGCTGCACTGTAGGAAGAAGATGCTATGCCTCACCTTTCTCTTGCTTTTGGGGGGATTAGGTTTGTTATCCCTTTCTGTAAAAGGTGCAGAGGTGGCATCAATGACGATGAATGTGATCCAGACTGTGCCCAACCTGGACTGGCTGTCCGTGTGGATTAAAGCATATGCTTTTGTGCACACTGGGGACAACTCGAGAGCAATCAACACCATCTGGTGAGAGCCAGGACATAAACTCTGAGGGTGTTTTGGTGGGAGGCACGGTCTGAGATATGTAAGATCTTACTACATGGCCTGGGTTTTCCTTGAATTGGCCCCAGTCTCCCAGCCTCAGCGTCCCTAGTGCTGGTATTATAGGCATGAGCCACCAATCCTGGCTTAATCCAAGGATTTTAAGGCCCTTTGCTTGTCTGGAGATCTAATGTACTTACTGCTTGGCATTACAGTCTAGGCAGTGTTTTCTAATGCACTAAATGGTTGCAAATGTACTAAACTGTCGGAACCTGTGAAAATGAAAAGCTGGACTGAATTCTGCTCTGTTCATGTGAAGATGGCCACCCTTAGCGAGCAAACTGCTGTGGATGTCATATGTTCACGCCTTTTTCTTTGGTATATGTATTTATTGTAACTTAGATAGGGTGCCTCTTTGTAATTGGCATTTCTTTCTATTCAAAGTCCTAGGACAAAAAGCTATTTTTTTCAGTCATGAGTAGTTGTCACTTGTGAATGACATATAAAAATTATATATATTTTTTTAAACTATAGCCTTTCTAGGCGTGGTGGTACACACCTATAATCTCAACACTCAAGAGGCATAGGCAGGCTTGCCAGTGCTCTATAGTGAAACCCTGTCTCAAAAAAAAAATTAAGGAAAATCATAACCAGAAAGTTCTTTGTAGATTTGTGTTTATATTTAATACACACACACACACACCATTTCATTGTATAACTTTAAACCATTTTATTTATTTAATTTTATGTATATGGTTATTCTGTCTGCATGTATGTTTATATTTATATCCCATGTGTGTGCTAAGTGCACAGAGACCATTGGATTCCCTGGGAGTGAACTTAAAGATAGTTGTAAGCTGCTGTGCTAGGGCTGGGATTGAACATGGATCCTCTGCAGGAGCATCACTCCAGCCCCCTATGTATCTTTGAAAGAACCTTAGGCAAAACAATGACCATTGTACATAGGTCATTTTAAAAGTTTTTAAAATTACATTTGTATTTATTTATTGTTCATGGGCACAACTTGGAGGAGTCCGTTCTCTCCTTGTACTGTGTAGGTCCCAGGGATCAAACGCAGACAGATCATCAGGCTTAGTGGCAAGTACTGCCCTTGGACCTGTTGAGCCATCTTGCTGGCTTAATTACTATTATAGCTAGGAGTTATTGTGCCTCTGTATAAATACTAGAACTTGGGAGGTGGAGGATCATGAGTTCAAGGCCAACTTAGATAAAGTAGTAAACCCTGCCTCAAAAAAACAACCCCCAAAACCTTTTTATGAAAATGTTGTACATACAGAAAAGGATGTCATCTATATGCCACCCCCCAAATGCAATGATTAAAGCTTTACGACAGATTCTAAGGGTTAGTATTTAATATCTTTTAAGTTCATTGGAGAAAAAATCCTTACTGCGAGACAACGTGGACCTGCTTGGGAGCTTGGCAGACCTGTACTTCAGAGCAGGAGACAGTAAGAACTCCGTCCTCAAGTTTGAACAGGCGCAGATGTTGGATCCTTATCTGATAAAAGGTGAATCCTGGGGCCGGAGAGTGTCTGTAAAAGACAGCTAAGAGAAAAGGCGGAAAGAATGTGGCGTTGGCATCTTGTGTTTCTTGGTTTTTGTTATTGTTGTTGCTTCTAGGCTTATTTAATTGTGTGTAACTGTGTCTGTGTGGGTATGTACACATGAGTACAGTGCCCTTGGAGGCCAGAGGTATTGGATTCCCCAGGAGTTGCAGTTATGACCCATGTGACATGGGTGTGAGAATCCACTCAGGTCATATGAAGAGCAGTACATGCTCTTTATTGCTGAGCCATCTCTCCAGCCCCTTGTTTTTTATTGTTTGAAGAGAGGGTCTCATATAGGCAGGCTTGCCTTGAACCTGGCTTTGAATTCTTGATTCTCCTGCTTCTACCTTCCAAGGAGGCATGTGCTGCCATGGTGCCCAGCTCTGCTATTGTCATTTTTCAAGACAGCTTTTGTGAGGCTCTTTTACTGGAGCAGTCCTTTCCCTTGTCCTGGCATATGTCTCTAACACTTAGCTAATTCTATTCTGAGTGGTTGTTTTGACTTGAATATAAGTGTTTTCTCCTCACAGACCATTGCTTAGCTTTTTCTTTTAAGGGGTATCATGGCACCCGTCGCTGTGAATTATAAATTTATGATGTGGCTGACTGATGGCATCTGCAGAACCCTAATGTCCTTTTAGGGACTTTGGCTTTACTCTGTCCTTAGTATAATTATGGAGAAGTATTAGGAAAGGGACAGAGCGGTCAAAGTGTCATTAGAGCTGGTAGAGCAGCTGTTGGTCTAGAAGCAGTTCCAGGTGGAGGAACAAGGCACAGTGGCCTGAGAGACAGGTAAGGGATTAGCAGTTTGAAAAATTGAATGCTCAGAGGTAGAGGGAAGTGAGGTCATAAAGACTCAACAGAGGCCAACAGAAGACTATGCCTCGGGACAGCAAGCAGGCTTTTTATTTAGATGAGTAAAGAATGACTGGACGATAGTTCTAACACTTAGGACGCAGAGGCAGGATTGCGAGATCAAGGCTAGCTATACAGTGAAACCCTGACTTAACCAAACAAAAAAGATGACTGAGTATGAAGGAGCCTTCCCAAGTATTGAGATGTGGGAACGGCCTAGAAATTGTGTTTGTGCAAGATCTTCCCCTGTCTGGTGTTTATTCCTCTTCAATCTATCTACACCATATTAGTAATCCCAGCACTTGAGAGGCAGCAAAAGAAGAGTCAGCAGTTCAAGTTCATTGGTCATTCTGGGCTACTTGAATAAAAACCAGCAGTAGTGGTGTACACCTTTAATCCCAGCACTTGGGAGGCAGGCGGATCTCTGAATTTGAGGTCAGCATGGTCTGCAGAGGACAGCCAGAGCTAAATAAAACAATAATAAAATAAAATAAAACAAAATTTATATTTTGGAATAAAACAAAAATCACAGAACAAAACAAACAACAAAAACAAAGAGAGAGAGACAGAGACAGAGAGAGAGAAAATACAGTGTTTAGAAATACGAGCCTGAGCCGGGCGGTGGTGGCGCACGCCTTTAATCCCAGCACTCGGGAGGCAGAGGCAGGAGGATCTCTGTGAGTTCGAGACCAGCCTGGTCTACAAGAGCTAGTTCTAGGACAGGCTCCAAAGCTACAAAGAAACCCTGTCTTGAAAAACCAAAAAAAAAAAAGAAAAGAAAAGAAATACGAGCCTGGTGGCATTGGTAGCTTGGAGTCGGATACTTACACTCAAAACCCAGGCTAGCAGAAGTGTGGCTTTGATCGTACTGGAAGGAGTGGGAATTTGAAGGATGATAAGGAAGAAGAACAGTAGGAAGAGGTTTGTGAGAGTCAGCACGGCCTTTATAAACCATGAGGGAGAAGTGAAAGGGACTTGGCAGGGTGAAGAATGAGAGGGTTCCCTAGTGAACTACATTCCAGAACAAAACTACAGCTTTTGGGGGCATAGGCCAGAGGCCATTTTTATTTGTTTGTTTGTTTGTTTGAGACTGGGTGTTTTTCAGCATAGTAAGCATGTGCTGATGGCTGAGGGCTCTTGAGTAACAGCAATTATGAGATCCTTTTTGGGGTTTTTTTCTGCACAGTTGCTCACCACACTACAGATTTAGGGACAGACAGTTCTTGACATGAATGGCTTTCAAGTTGTGATGTAGGATCTGTTGCTCCTGTGCCTGCCTGTCTCTGTCTTTCATGTGCATGGTGTTTGCCTGCAAGTTTATGTTGAGCATGTGTGTGCAGGACCACGGAGACCAGAAGAGAGGGCCTTTTCGGATAGTTTGCTGTTCATTCATCCAGTCACTTAGAGAGGAGCTTTCTTTTTTTCTTTTTCTTTTTTAATATTTATTTATTTATTTATTATGTATACAATATTCTGTCTGTTCGTATGTCTGCAGGCCAGAAGAGGGCACCGGACCTCATTACAGGTGGTTGTGAGCTACCATGTGGTTGCTGGGAATTGAACTCAGGACCTTTGGAAGAGCAGGCAGTGCTCTTAACTCTGAGCCATCTCTCCAGCCCATGAGGAGAGGAGGTTTCTTATAACTGTGGTTGACCTTGAATGTCTGCTTTTCCTGTTTTCCAAATGCTGGGATTATTGACCTGTGCCACCATCATATTTATGTGGTGCTAGAGATTGAACCCTTGCATGCTCACAATTCTCTCCCAACTGAGCTGCATCTCCAGAGGGTTGTTTTTTTGTTTTTTTCTCGAGACAGGGTTTCTCTGTATAACAGCCCTGGGTATCCTAGAATTCCCTCTGTACATCAGACTGCCTCGAACTCAGAGCGATCCACCTGCCTCTGTCTCCGGGGTGCTGGAGCTAAAGGCATATGCTACTTTCACCCCAGCTTATTTATTTTTTAAAGTTAAATCATTTGTGTATGTGTGTTGTATGTGTGTACATGGAAGGTCTGAGGGCAACTTCTTGGAAGTGGCTCTCTACCATGTGGGTCCTGGAGGTTGCACTTTGATTCATCAGGCTCGGTGGCAGTTTCCTTTACCCATTTCACAGGCCCTTCTTTGACTTTTTAAAATTTTTCTGTGTGTTTTCCCTTCATGTTTGCATGTGTACTATGTACGTCCCTGTTTCCCTCAGAGGTCAGATTCCCTGAAACTGAAGTTACATGTGGTTATAAGCCTCTTTGTTGGTGCTGGGAACTGAGCCCAAGCCTCTGCAAGAAGTATTCTTGACTGCTAAGCCATTTCTCCTGCCTCCCTTGCCTTTTCTGAGGACCTTTCCCTCTCTGGTAGAAGAACCTCTTATTACTATGCTCTTTCTTTCAGGAATGGATGTTTATGGCTACCTCCTGGCACGAGAAGGGCGGCTGGAAGATGTGGAGAACCTTGGCTGCCGTCTTTTCAACATTTCAGATCAGCACGCGGAGCCCTGGGTGGTCTCTGGGTATGCTGGCTTATTTATTCTCTTTTCTCTCCAATTTTCAGTCGATTTTTAAAAAAGATACTTTTTCTCTTTAAGAGAATGAGTTGATCATAGGTGGTTTTTAAACATAAAGCAAAGAAAGCCAGCCTACAAACCATAATCGCAGAGAACTTAGATAACAATATGGACAGTAAGAGAGACTTACATAGACCTAATATACATGGGAAAGTATAAAAAGACAAGATCTCCTGAGTAAATTGGGAACATAGGGACATTGAGGGAGGGTTGAAGGGGGGGAGGGGAGAGGCAGGGAGGGGAGCAGAGAAAAATGTAGAGCTCAATAAATATCAGTAAAGAAAAAAAAGAGAGAATATGAGTTGAACCAGGTATAGTGGTGCAGGTTCTTATTCTCATCGTTCAGGAGGCAGAGGCAGGTGGATCTCTGAGTTTAGGGCTAGCCTGGTCTTAATAGCAAGTTCTAGTCAGTCAGGGCCCCATAGTTAAGACCTTGTCTTTAAACAAAAAGTTGAAATCATAGTCATAAGACCTGAATCAAACCAGGATGTGCCTGTGACTTTGGACAGGCATTTATGAGTCTTCTGAGTATGTTTTCTTATTTGAAAACCAGAATAATGATCCCTACTTCAAGGATTATGAACAGAGATGATGCGTTGTGTTTAGTGGGCCTCACTCAGGGTGAGAGCAGTCAGTACTCACCTCACACTGACAGGAATAAAACCGTAATGACAACATGGTTTTTGTAAGGACAATATCTAGATGTCCTTCTAGTCCTTTGATTTTTTTTTTTTTTTTTTAAATTTTATGTGTCTGGATGTTTTTGCCTGCGTGTATGTCTGTGTGCCACATTAGGGTTAGGGTTAGGGTTAGGGTGGCTGGTGCTTGCAGTGGTCAGATTCCTTAGAACTGGAGTTACAAATGGTGCCGGAGATTAAACCCTGGTTCTCCGCAGAAGCAGTAAGTGCTCTGAAGTACTGAGCCATCTCTCCAGTCCCTTGAGTTCTTATTTATTTATTTATTTATTTATTTATTTATTTATTTATTTTCAAGACAGGGTTTCTCTGTGTAGCCCTGGCTGTCCTGGAACTCACTCTGTAGAACAGGCTGGTTTTGAACTCACGAGATCCGCTTGCCTCTGCTTCCCGAGTGCTGGGATTAAAGGTGTACACCACCACTGCCAGATTTTTTTTTTCTTAAGGTTGTGTGGCTTTTTTTATTTTTATTTTTTTAAAATTTACCTGAATGTGTGAATATGTGCCATGTATGAGCAGGTGCCTGTGGAGGTCATAAAAGGATGTTGAATTTCCTGGAGCTAGACAGTTGTGAACTGCTCATGTGGATACTGGGAACCAAACTGCTGAGCCATCTCTTTAGTCCTCTTTTTTATTTTTATTTTTAATTTTTTTTGTGTCTTTTTTGACCTTTTTGTTTTTAAACCAGAACATTTTATTTTCTGACTGTTAATCTTCAAGATGAACTGGATGCTATAAGAGCTGCCCTCTTGGTTAGGTGTTGTTCCTTCACAGAAGCCATGACTGTTTTTTTGTTTTGTATTATTCCGAGACAGGGTTTTACTGTGTACCCCTGACTGCCCTGGAACTTGCTCTGTAGACCAGGATGGCCTCAAACTCACAGAGATCTGTCTGTTCTGCCTCTTAAATGCTGGGATTAAAGATGTGCACCACTACCACTGCCTGGCACAGAATCCATGTCCTAATCTGTGGTAGATAATTTTAAGGTAACCTCATTGGCCCAATCCCAATAGTGTTTCCTCTCTTAGCCTTGGCAATCTAGTTATGCTTTTTCTAGGTGTTGGCAGGGAGCTATATTTGCCATAGGTAGACTTCTGAAGGCGGTAGGCCTTAGAGCTACAGCAGTGCTGTTACTACACGACATGTTGTTACTACGTTGTTAGCTACACAACCTGTGCATCTTATTGCAAAACTTTCCAAAGGATGATGTTCTACGTCTTTGCTCATCTTGTTTCTGCTATGGAGACCAAAGAGTTGTTGTTGTTTTGAAACTAAGTCTCTCTGTGTAACCCTGGCTGTCCTAGTATGTAGACCAGGCTGGCTTGGAACTCAAAAGAGATCCTCCTTCTGTGTCACCATGCTAAGCTATCCTTTGTTTTTTGAGAGACTCTCATGTACCCCAAGACTAGGGTTACCATGTAGCTGAGGCTGGCCTTGGACTTCTGATCCTTTTTTTCCTAGAGAACTTTGTACATTGTAATTTGTTGTACAGAGGTCACTAGTTTGTTCCTGGCTGCTCAGCTCCCAAATAATCACACAGGAACTATATTATTTAAGTCACTGCTTGGCCCATTAGCTCTGGCTTATTATTTGCCAACGCTTACATCTTAATTTAACCCATCTCCATTAATCTATGCATCACCACGAGGTCTGTGGCCTACCAGCAAAGTTTCAGTGCATCTTCTCTCTGACTCCACCTCCTTTCTCCCAGCATTCAGTTTAGTTTTTCCTGCGTAGCTCTGTTCCCCTATAGCACACTGCTCTAGGCCAAAAGCAGTTCCTTTATTAACCATGGTATTCACAGCATACAGAGGGGAATCCCACGTCAGTATTTTGATCATATTCACTCCAGACTCCTCCTCTTAATTCCAGCAGATCCATCCTCCCTACCCCTTCCCCAGCCTGCTATTCTCTTTTTTATTTAATAAACCTTTGACACCATTTTGTGCTCTCCATTTTCTTTTGGGTATAGGGCAATACAGTGGAGTGTAGTTTACCCACAGAAGCCAGACTTAAAGAAAAATGGACTCTCTTTTCCCCAGAGCCACCAACTATCCATCGGTCCTCATTTATGGGTTGGGATGTCATAGACCCTGTCCCCTTCCAAGCTGGAATGTTGATTTTGTGGGCACTGCAGCTCCGAGGATTCAGGAACGCATGCGTGCAGTCCTCCCAGACTTCTGCCTCTTAGACTCTTTTCTGCCCTCTTCTACAATGGCTTCTCTGAAAGGGGATGTGACATAGTTATCCCATTTGTGGCCGAGCACTCTGGTCACTTATTCACTGCAGTTCAACTTCTGAACCTCTGTACTCCACAATCCACATGCTGGGGTTACTGGAGTGCCTGACCATGCCTGTGTGAGATGCCCCTCGGGATGGTACTTAGTTGGTTTATGTTTGTTTTGTTTAGCTTCTTTACCGATATCTGGGTTGTAGCTGTAAGCATAATTTGTAATTGACTTTCTCTGATTGTGGATGAAGCTTCCTAAAAAGATTATTACATTTTATTGTGTGTGGATGTGTCAGTTAGCAAGAGCAGTTTTCTCCTTCCCTGTGTAGGTCTTAGGAACTGAATTCAAGTCAGGCTTGGCTGTAAGCACCTTAACCCTCTGAGCCATTTGGACAGCTTTTTGGGTTTTGGTTTGTTTTTAAAGACAGTCTGTCAGCTTCTCAAGTGCTAAGGTTAAAGGAATTTGCACCCCCAGCCTGGCATTGAGGCTTTTCTCAAGTAACTCGTTCTTTTCCCTAGATGCCATAGCTTCTATAGCAAGCGCTACTCTCGGGCCCTGTACCTGGGTGCCAAGGCCATTCAGCTGAACAGCAACAGTGTCCAGGCTCTACTCCTCAAAGGAGCAGCACTCAGGAACATGGGCAGAGTCCAGGAAGCTATCATACATTTTCGGGAGGCCATAAGGCTCGCACCTTGTCGCTTAGACTGTTATGAAGGTAAGATAGGAAGCTGCCAGTGTGTGATGTAACAGCTGCAGTGCATGGAAGGTTTTGTTAGGTCAGAGCTCTGTTGTATGTTAGAGTCATGACGGAGTCTCTCCAGCATTGATTGGTTGGTTAAAATTTTTAAAAAATTTTATTATTAATATTTTTTGAGACAGGATGTTGCTGTAGCCCAGCAGAGCTGTGCCAGGTTTAGTAACATTTGGTGACTGAGTCACCAATACTAAAATAGCTCTTACAAGATTCTGTTCCTCTAAAACATTTTTATAAGAATTTAAAAATAAGCTCAGTAGTCTGTCTCGTAATGGGAAGATGAGTTCAAATTTGAAGAGAAAAATTTGAAGTTGGAAAGAAAAATCTGCTTATATAGTCAGAGGCAATGCGGGGTCATTTGCAGTCCCGTTGGGTCATTAGAATAGAGGGAGGCACAGCAGGCGGATGTGGCGGAGAACGGTGGCGTGATGGGGCTGGCTTGCGATACAGCATCTCTGCTTTGTTTTTCAGGTCTCATAGAATGTTACTTAGCTTCAAACAGCATTCGAGAAGCAATGGTGATGGCCAATAATGTTTACAAAACTCTAGGTGCAAATGCGCAGACTCTTACCCTGTTAGCCACCGTGTGTCTGGAAGATCCAGTGACACAGGAGAAAGCCAAAACTTTGTTAGATAAAGCACTGGCCCAGAGGCCGGACTATGTCAAAGCTGTTGTGAAAAAGGCAGAGCTGCTCAGTGAGTACACCACCCTTCTGTGTTCTTCGTCGGTTGTTGGGACCCACATCTGGTGGGTGCTGCAGTCCCCGAGGCTTAGGATGACAGAGCAGGTCTGAGCCTGCCTGAAATGCTTTACATGTATCACAGCCAGGCATGGCTTAGGCCTGCTCAGATGGTGCGGACCAGCTAAATCAGCTCAGCTCGGGTTTAGTCTGAATGTAGCTGGTTTTAGTCAGTTTGAGCTGTTCTGAGTTTATCTGGGTTCTCTGGGCTTTGTTCTTGCTCCTGGCATAACTATATGTTTACATGATGTTGGAGGAAAGGTTCTAGTGCAGGGCCAGTTGTCTGATCTGGTGCTGACCTTCTTGCTGGCATCTGCATTCTAAAGGCAGCACAGGACATTACATGAGTAGGAACACCATTTGTTCTGACTCATGATAAACTCCTATGTTTTTGCTGGTTTGGGAAGTGAAATTGAATTTGACTGTTTTGTTTAGTTTTCAAGACAGTGTTTTTCTATGTATCAGCTCTGACTGTCCTGAAATTTGCTCTGTAGACCTGGCTGGCCTCGTCCTTAGAGAGATCCTCCTGCCAGCATGCTCTTTTTTTTTTTTTTTTTAAATTTAAAGTTTAAGTGTGTATCTAAAGATTCAGAACACAGGTTCAGTGGCTCAGGTAAAGATGCCATCAAGGCTGACAACTTCAGTTCAGGCCTCAGGACCCACTTGATAGGACAGAACCAACTTCCACAATTGTCCTCTGACCTTCACTCATGTGCTGTGATATGCTCACCTCCTTTCACATAAATTGACATAATAAAATGGTTTTTTAAAGACATTATACCATTTTCCCAGTGAAATAAAGACCGCACACACATGAATGAAAAGGCACATTGCAGTGCCCTTTAAGGATGTCTCTGGGGAAATTGTCATATTGTGGTGGGTGTGACTGTGCACTAGCTGAGCAGTGAAGGTTGTCTTTCTCTGTAGGCAGGGAACAGAAATATGAAGATGGAATTGCTCTGTTGAGGAATGCCCTGGCCAATCAGAGTGACTGTGTCCTGCATCGGATCCTGGGGGACTTCCTAGTAGCTGTGAACGAATACCAGGAAGCAATGGACCAGTACAGTATAGCGCTGAGGTGGGTGCTCAGCCTCCCATGGGGAGGGAGGAAGGGAGAGGAGGCAGACACATGCTTTGCCTATAGTTGAAGGCACGCTGACAATAGTAATGAGAAGAGTTTGTGAATCCTTGACTTCTGACATAGTTTCCGAGAGCATAGTAACAGAGTTAGAGATGCTTCCCTCTTCCCCAGCCCCATCATAACATTAGTCTGGCTTGTACAGATGCTCCATGCCATGACTTTATAGGGTTTTACCTAGTATATCTTTTTTAAATCAAAGTATTGTTAAGTGTTTTCCTGTATTTCTACCTTCTATAATAACTAAAAACTTAAATTCTGAAATTTAAATACAGCTTTTACCTGTCATCTTGGTCAAAATACTAACCATTTTCCTTGTTATATTTACTTCATTGGTTTTTAAGTGACTGAGTTAAGGGCTATCAAGATGGTTCAGCCAGTAATGGTGCTTGCCACACAACCCTGGAGACCTGAGTTCGGTTCTTGGAACCCACATAAAGGTGGAAGGAGAGAACCACGCCAAAGGTTGTCCTCTGACCTCCCATGCATGCCATGACTTATACATGATGCACAAATATCTGCATGCATGCATACATACACACACACACACACACACACTAATAACACTAATAATAATAAACTTAATTTTTGAAAATAAATGGCTGAATGAGAATTCAGAGTATTCAATAAAAAGCTCTTAGCAGGGGCTGGAGAGATGGCTCAGTGGTTAAGAGCACTGCCTGCTCTTCCAGAGGTCCTGAGTTCAATTCCCAGCAACCACATAGTGGCTCACAACTATCTATGACATCTGGCACCCTCTTCTGACCTGCAGGCATACACGCAGACAGAACATTGTATACATAATAAATTTTTTTTCTTTTTTTTTTAATTTTTTTTTATTTTTATTGTTAAAAGAAAAATTTACATTTACTCCCCTTGTTCCCGGCCCTCCCACTCCCCCACAACCCCACTGCCCTCCCCCTGCTTCCTTAAGATGGTGCAGGATACCCTGTCCTATGGGAAGCCCAAGGCCCTCGCCCCTCCATCTCAGTCAATTAGCTTAATTCTTATGCAATCAATAAATTGGCCAAGTCATGAGAAGAAAGTAACTAAGTACATTTATCTAATCTTCAACCCAATCGAAGATCTGAGAAGGGAAATAACATTACCTGAGTGATTAGGAAGTGCAATCAAACAACTTCCAAAATATGTAACAAGTCACAGAGACAGCTGGCTACCTGGGCAATCACCCAAAGTCACATTTGCAGTGTTGAAGCAACCAACTTTGGCTAAGGCCTAGAATAACTGACAGATTATTTTTAAAGGCAAGAAAATTTTCAAAACCATCTTACCCTGTCTTGGCAGGATTTGACAGTTCTGCTTATCCATTTCCAGCTTTTATGTATTTTGTCAGTAGTTGAGGTATGGGCAGTTCCTTGCCCAGAGGCCGGTTTTGCCAAGAAGAGGACAAGCTCCAGTTGGAGTGTCTTGGCGCTCAACAGTCTCTCGGGAATAGATCGGTGTTGCCAGGAGCGTTTGTGTCTCTTTACCACAGAATTCTAGGTTAGATTAAATGCCATTTTCTACAGCTCTTTGAAGAGGTTGAAGACTATTTATACAGAATATAATCTCTATGTATCTAAAGAACCGGATTAGTCTAGCTATAAATATGACAAACATAGATGACTATTGATCTACAATTCTTAATATCTATATGACTTAAAGACTAAGTGAATAAACAATTGTGTAATAAAAGAGGACAATGACCCTCCAAATGTAAACAATTTACAAGTATACATTGCTATATGATATCAATACATAAACAATATATAAGTATCTTAATCAGTGGTAGAAATGTACACTGTAAAATGGTAAATATATATCAATATATATCTATAACAATACATCAAGAATGTTTTAAACAGAGGTAGAAGCATATGCATGCATACAATATTCGATATAATTTAACTTTGTATCCATATACAAAAATCTATGCCAATATAATTATCTATAAAAATAGCTCACAAATACCAATCTATTAATCCCATCAATTCCCCCCCCCTTTTTTTTAAAGGGTCCCTGAGCTTATAAAATTCCTCCCCCAACCCTCAATTGTATACTAATTATAATCAACCCTTAAATGATGTCCCTAAATCCAAGTGGTAACTTCACTGGGAGAGGGGACGTCGTCCTCTAGAATTACTTCCAGCTGTCATGGGGGCGACGTTCTTTCTGTGGGATCCGTCCTGACGTCCTTGCTCATCTTCTCCCTCCTTCTGCCCTTCCACTGGACCTTGGTAGCACAATCCCTTGCTCTGGTGTGAATGTGGGTCTCTGGCTCTATCTCCATCGATCATGCGAAATTTCCTGAGTTGAGCCAGTGGATCTGAAGCTGTGGCGCTCACCAATGACCCACCGCAATGAATCTAAATTTTTTTTTTTCAAAAAAGAAAACTTTATCGAGGAAAAACTTAAAATTTTTTTTCTTTCTTTGGTTTTTTTGTTTGTTGTTGTTGTTTTTGATTTTTTGAGACAGGCTTCCTCTGTGTATCTTTGGAGCTTGTTCTAGAACTCACTCTATAGACCAGGCTGGCCTCACACTCACAAGGCTGGGATTAAAGGCGTGCAACACCACTGACTAAGAATTTTTAATTGTAATTTTAGTCATTATATTTTATTGTTTATTAATTTATTTTTACTTTATGTATGATGTTTGGGTGCTTTGCCTGCATATAGAACTCACTCTGTAGACCAGGCTGCCTCTGACTCCCAAGAGCTGGAATTAAAGGCATGCACCACAACTGACTAAATTTTTAATTGCAATTTTAGTCATTATATTTTATTGTTTATTAGTTTATTTTACTTTATGTATGGTGTATGGGTGCTTTGCCTGCATATATGTCTGTATACCATGTGTGCCTGGTTCCCACAGAGGTCAGAAGAGGGCGTCAGGTACCTGGGTACTGGAGTCACAGGTGGTCATGAGTCACCATGTGGGTGCTGGGAACTGAACCCTGGTCCTCTGAATGAACAACGAGTGCTCTTAACCGCTGAACCACTTCTCCAGCCCCCTCAAGTTAAAATTTCTAAAACTTAGGACAATGCCCCTTTTCACTTCTGATGGA
Organism: Dicrostonyx torquatus; assembly: GCA_028555095.1. Classification (NCBI taxonomy): domain Eukaryota; kingdom Metazoa; phylum Chordata; class Mammalia; order Rodentia; family Cricetidae; genus Dicrostonyx; species Dicrostonyx torquatus. The sequence goes on from JAQHUG010000116.1 coordinate 933,982, forward strand.
CTCCCTGGGTCCAGCTTTGGAAGACACAATCATTTGTATCATCTCTGACCCTAGCGTTTCACTGCTGGGCCAGCTTGGTGACAGAGTAGTCCAATGGAGCAAGGCAGACTCAGGCCTTTCCTTTGTTTTGTTGTTCTTAGTTTGGACCCCAATGACCAGAAGTCTCTAGAGGGCATGCAGAAGATGGAGAAGGAGGAGAGTCCCACGGATGCTACCCAGGAGGAAGATGTGGATGACATGGAAGGGAGTGGGGAAGAAGGGGACCTGGAGGGCAGCGACAGTGAGGCAGCCCAGTGGGCTGACCAGGAGCAGTGGTTTGGCATGCAGTGAAGGCCCAGCGGCAGCTTCTGGTGATTCTTGGACAGGCGGATGCTGTGGGAGGACAGTGTGCTTGTGACAGAAGTCCTTGCCCATTTCCTCGCCTTGCAGTCGGGACTTCAGTCTGCCCTGCTTTGCTGAGGACTGAGAGCGACCCACGCTGCAGACTCACCAGGCTCTGAGTGGTTCTGATGTACCGGGGGAGGACGCTTTTTTCTCTCCATGAATGGGTTCACAGGACACGCACATGCATGGCCAGAGGTGTTCTGGTCCTGGGCGAGCCCCACCCCCTGGTAGTAATGGCGCTCTGGCAGTGCAGTAACTGTGTTCCTCACTGATTGCAGAGCGGTGCTTGGCCTCAGCTTGGGCAGGTCTGAGAAGCAGCATGATGGGAGTATGGCTGCACACTGGGCCAGTCCACCTAATAAAACTGTTGAGTGGTGTCACAGTGGGCACCGTTTCACAGACTCTCCCTCCATATCCTAGTCAGCCCTGAGATCCTACAACAGTTTGCCATAAATACACCCCCTTCTCCTATGTGTTCGGAGGCAGAACCCTGAACCCTTCACACAGGGTCACCTGGCTGTCAGAGGCCGGAGGTCAGGGTCTGATTTCAGCATGTGTTCTGGAGCAGCTGAAAGTGCCACTCAGCTCCTGGGAAGAAGTCGTTTCATTCTCCCTTCTGGGTTTTGCAGGTGGATGCCTTTCAAGATGCAGACCAAGGTACTAGAAATGAGCACATAAAAGATTGATTGTGCTGGTGGTGGCGGTGGTGCACACCTTTAATCCTAGCATTTGGGAGGCAGAGGCAGGTAGATCTCTGTGAGTTCGAGGCCAGCCTGGTCTACAAGAGCTAGTTCCAGGACAGCTAGGGCTGCTGCACAGAAAAACCCTGTCTCACAAAACCAAGCAAAAGATTCATCGTAAATGTATAGTAGTAAAATTCAGAGCATCCATCAGTGCAGTGGAAAGTGGGCCAGAGCAGCCTGGTGGTGACATATACTGGAATCTTGCATTTGGGAGGCAGAGGCATGACAGTTCTACACATGCTGGCCTACATAAGATACATGTCTCAAGATACATGGTAAGTAAAATGGACCAAGTCTCATGAAAATGTCTATGTGAGCCTCAGCCTGTGTTCACTACCTGCCCTGATGTGGTCTCCCCTGCAGCACCAGTCAGTGCTGAAAGAGAAGACAAAACCCTTGGAGCATAACTTGAACCCGGTCCCCCCTCTGTCTTCATGTCAGGTCAGATAGTTCTCCAGCTCCCATCAGTGTCCTGGAGTTCTTCCTCTTCTTACATGTCTCCCATGCTGCAGGGAGCCTCTGGGCAAGTGTGACTCCATCCCAGGTGGAACACTCAGGTCCAGCCTTGGGCTGAGGTGTAGCAACCACATGGTTTGGAAGCATTTCTAGGGACAAAGATATTTGGCCCTTTCAAAGGATGGAGTGTTAACTTTGCCACTTTCACTACAGAACATCAGGACCGGGAGCCCTGTGACTGTCCACTTGAACTGCTTGCTGGGAAGCCAAGCAACCTGAGTGGCAATGAGCCTTAAACATACACCATTCCCCACAGGGACCTTGTGGCATCAGCATGTCATAGCTGGGGTCAAGTGTTTATGCTAAGCTCTTGTTACCCCCATCCAAGTGTGGGGGCAGCTGCTCTGAGTGCTTCTCTCTGCAGCCTCCCAGGCTTAGGATTCAGCAAGCAGGAGACCCCGACATAGCGCTCTCACATTGTCTTAGCCTCTGGCTGTGAGGAGACGAGACACCATGACTACGGCAACTCTTTCTGTTTGCTTTTTTGTTTTTTTTTCGAGAGAGGGTTTCTCTGTAGCTTTGGAGCCTGTCCTGGAATTAGCTCTTGTAGACTTCGAACTCATAGAGATCCACCTGCCTCTGCCTTCCAAGTGCTGGAATTAAAGACATGCACCACCACTGCCAACTCTTACTGAAAGAAAACATTTAATTGAGGGCTCTCTTAGAGTTTGAGATGTTTAGTCCACTATCATCATGCGGAACACGGTAGCATGCAGGCAGGCACTGAGCCTATGGTGCCTCAGAAATGGCTCAGGGCAGGTAGTACGCACAGGTTGAGGCTCGCTGAGACTTTCAGGAGACTGAAAGACTTTTATTTATCTTGTGTCTTTTGAGACAGATGTTGCTGTGTAACCAGCAGTTCTGGAGAACAACATCCTGATCCATAGAGAGAGCAAGCTTGGGCCTAGCATGGGGTTTTGAAACCTCAGAACCCACTGCCCATTCTGAAACACTATTTCCAAGGCCACACACCTCCTAATCCTGCTGACCCTTTCAAATGGTGCCACTTCCTGGTGACTGAGCACTCAAACCTATGATCCTATGAGGGTCCTTCTAATTAAAGCCACAGGTGCTGAGGAGTTGTCAGCCACTAGTCCTTCCTGGTGGGGACTGTAGCCCTGTCCTTCCCATGGGCCTCTCTCCATTGCTGAGTCCCTGCTGGACCCAGTGGCCTGGTACATGTGGTCCACCCACAGGACCAATGGCAGCCACATACATTTCTGAACCTTCCTCTGGCCCACAAAACCAGCCATCTAGCCAGCCTCACGCTTGGGCGTGGTTCTCTGTGCTGTAGAATGTGGGATCTGGAACCCTGACCTGGGGCGTGGTCATCTTTGCTCTGCCCAACTTCCTGTTTTTGGCAGGCTTGTTGGACACGAGGCTGACTTCAGAGAGGTCGTGGAGCTCCACCCTGTAGACACCTGTGAGTGGGAAGAATGGGCCTTAACTGGCCTTACCTGTGGCATCTGGGTCTTACAGCCTAAACCTGGCTCACCTAGGACAGGCCCGGGCCAGTAGCATCACACTGCTTCTGCCAGCACAGACTCAACACACTCATTGTGAGGACTGCCGAGACCAGTTCTCAAGGGCCACATCAGCTGCTGATGTCAGACAGAGGCCAGACTGGACAGACAGCTCACCATGGCCTCTGGGAAAGCTGCTGAGGTAAGCACCTTGCTCAGGCTTTCCACATTACACAGAGGGAGGCCTCCCTCCCCTGAGGCAGAAGGTGAGGCATCAGCTGCCACCTCTCCTGGGGAGGAAGGAGAGCACAAAGGCTGGCTTCTGCTGTCAAGCTCCCTCCAGCCTGACCAGCAATAGACGGTCCTGAGTGCTCAGGGGTCAGGGCAAGGGCATGGGGTTTTCCTAGATTAAAGGAAATGTTTGTCATTAGCAGGGGAGAGATTTTACGTTACAAAGCACATATCAACAAAGCCAGGAAGATTCCAGAACCCTACCAATTGCCTGCCTTAGTGGCTATCAATAGAAAGTGTATCAGTCTGTTGGGATGTAAGAAGTGTGGGCATGCTAAGAACTGGCTCAGGGGTTAAGAGCACTGACTGCTCTAAGGACCTGGATCAATTCCCACCAGGAACATGGCAACTTCCAACTGTCTGTAACTCCAGGATCTGACAACCTCACAGAGATACATGCAGGCAAAACACCAATGCACATTCAAAGAAAATTAATTACTAAAGAAGAAGAAAGTGCGGGGCCACGTGGAAAATTCTGGTAGATCCAGAGTTGCGGCAGCCCCTTGATCCACCATCCCACTTCTGGGAGATGTCCAAAGGGATGAAAGGGGGCACTGAGACAGGGACTGCTCGTCTGTGTTCACAGTTGACAAGAGGTGGGAACAACCCAGGCATCCAGTGAAGAATGCATACACAGAATGTGGGTCAGCTAAGATTGTCATGCAACCACAAAACTGAAAACATGAATGACTAAGAATGTTCTGCTAGATGAAAGAAGCCGCCAGTCACAGGGCAGACAGTTGGATCTACTCATCTCAAGCACCTGGAAGAGTCAAGTTCCTCATGCTAGGCAGGGTAGAGCTGCTGCAGCAGGGAATGCATGGCTGGGTGGGTGAGAGCTGCAGCTAGGGATGCATAGTTGGTACACAAGAATGTAGTTCCTGCTAATGCTTTGAAAAATGAGTAAAAGCCCCTAAATGTATAAAGAGATAACCCGTGATCCACCAGCTTAGCTATTCCACAGTCTGTGAGATGAGACATCTGTGTATGGCGCACACTTTGTATGAGTTGAAAACCTAGGCTCTGCTGGGCCTGGGTCTCATAGGCTGTACACATTCATCACGTGGTGTGCAGAGCCCCTGCATGCCCTTTGCTGTTGCTGGATGCTTTTCTTGAGTCTAGTCTATGTCTGAGATGTCAGACATTGTTTCTGACCTGATAGTCCCAGGGCACAAGAAGGTCACATTCTTGTGGACTGCAGTGTGCCATGAGGGCCATCATGGATATTGGCATTCACTCTCAGGTGATAGACTAGAACCTTTGCTGACCTGGCACAACCAACTTTCCCTGACCTGGGGTTCACTAGGCATTTAATGTCTGGCCATATCTACCATGTCATGATTAGCCCTGTAACTGTGTGGGCTTCTGGCCTGGCACTGGTTCAGCTCTCTTTGGCATCACATTGCTGTTCAACCCCGAGGTCACATACTGTGACTCCCTGAGCAGCATGTTCACTGGCTCATGGCTATCATACTCCAGCTGATGCAACTCCCACCCCCACCCCCCAGGTGCTCTAGCCTTGTCCTCTGAGCAGCCCTCATGCTCAGTCTTACTGCGTTCAGGCTGCCAGCCAGCCTGGCCACGGGGCCGTCATCCTGAGACTGGTTCTCCTGCGGCTTAGGTCTTCTGAGTCTGTCTATAAACAGCCCTCTCTGGCGGCTTCTCTTAGCTCCCAGCTTTTCCTTCTTTGGGTAAATGTTGCAGAGCGGAGTGGAGTAATCCTTGGAACTTTCCAGGGGGGCTGGCCAACTGTTCAGACTGTAATAATCTGTAGCTCAGGCTGGCCTTTTCCCATTTGTGCCCCCTCCCTCTCTAATACTCATTCTTGAGCATTAGATTAGGGGTGAACCAGGACCCAGTCTCAAATGGCCAGCTACTCCTTGCTGGAGCTGGGAATGGGTGATAGCTGTACTCTCAGGCCTGGGGGCTCAGGAAAATTCCTTGTGCCCAGCTCTGCCTTGGGGGAACTCATTCTCTTTGCTAAAGTTAGACCATTTGGCCTGAAGGTTGAGGAGTGACCCCTGGACCTGACTCTGCATGTAGGATGAGGCTCATGGTTCCTTTGGTGTCCCTTCAGGGCCTTGGCCTGTCCCAGACATCCCTGGAGCCCCAGGCTAGAGCATTGTGGCTGGCCCTTTGAGGCTTAGGCTCCTGCGGACATGATTACCCTCCTGCTTTCAGACAGGCTCAAATTTCTCTTGTATGATTGGTGCTGTCTGGTTTAGCCAGACCAAGGCCTGCAGAAACAAGAGTTTTCCATCTATTCCACCAACCTCTCAGCACAAAGTACTGCCTCTGTCATCCCACAGACAGCTTGGATTTACCTCAGGAGTTATCTGGAAACCAGAGAGCAAGAATCTGCCCTGATGGAGTCAAGAGGATGGTGCCAGACAGTGGGCATCTCTCCTTTTTTTAAATTTATTTTTATTTACTTTGTTTTGCCATGGGTGTCGGATCTCGTGAAGCTGAAATTATAGGCAGTTGTGAGCTGCCATGCGGGTGCTGGGAATTGAACCCAGGTCCTCTGTAAGAGCAGTCAGTGCTCTTAGCCACTGAGCCGTCTCCCGGACCCATTGCTCTTATATCATCAGAGGGCACAATGGACCTGCTACTTCCCAGGTCAAGGCCATAGAACGCCCTGCCAATGAGTCCAGGCCTAGCACTCTGGGGAGTTCACAGTGTTTTCTCTCAATTTATTTTTAGAAACAGGATCTCATTCTGTAGACCAGGCTGGCCTCAGACTCACAGTCTGCCTCTGCCTCCCGAGTGCTAGGGTTAAAGGCTGTGCCACTGTGCCCACACAAGCAGTGAAATGAAAATGTAGTCAGGTGAGTGCCTGTAATTCTCAGCATTTGGGAAGGAGGAGTAGAGGGATCAGAAGTTTGAGAAAATCGACAGTTACATAGCAAAGGCCAACCTGGAATTCAAGAGCCCCGAGCCCCACTTGGGTATCTTCTGTGATTCTTGGGTCTTTGTTGGTTTTTGAGACAAGGTCTTTCTACATAGCCTTGGTTGTTCTGGAACTCACCATGTAGATCAGGCTGGCCTTACTCACTGAGATCCTCCTGTCTGTGCCTCTTGAGTGCTGGGATTAAAGGTGTGTGCTACTATGCCTGGCTGCCAACATTGATTCCTGCCATTTGTACGTAGAAGTATAATGGTAGAACTGTACAGTGCTACAGATTGAGAACTTGAGCACGTTTCCACTTACACACGTCATAGCTGGTTCTAATTATCATGGAGAAACAATCCAACAATCACTCTTCATGGGGTGGGGGAAGCCCACAGAGACTCCCCCTCCTCCTCTGGAGGCAGTGCTAGGGGCTCTGCACAGAAATAGTAAGCAGGTAGGTTTTAGTGACACCTGGCTTATGGACACTTGCCCCAGAGTTCAGAGGCAAATTTCCACTCTCAGGTCTTCCTAGATCTTTCCTGCTGTTTCATCCCTGGCTGCAGCTGCTTCTGATCTCAGCCGCTCCTTAGGACAGCAACACACTCAGATGTCCAGGACTGAAATTAACTGTTGTCTCCTTGTCCTGGATGACAGGTGTCAGGTCTGCCTTAAGTCCATCTAGTCCTGTCCCAAATGGAATTACCCATATCAGGTCTGTGAAATGCCTTGTCACTTCAATTCTTTATAAACTCTGTGCAGTCTCCCCTGGTGGCTTCACTGTCGTCCCTGCAAAGCGCCCTCCCCAGCCATGTAATTCAGATTCCCTGTGCTCTGCAGTTTACTGAGTCTCAGCACTGGGTTTCTTCAAAAGACACATCTCCATGTGCACCCATCTGTCCCTGTGGCCCCTGCTGCATCCTGGTTAGTGATTTCTTGCTGATCTCTGATGTCACTCCCATTGTCAAGTTGAATTCTGGACCATCTTGACGTTTCATCAGGATTCTCTGGAGTCTTGTCAGGTGTGTTCCTGTAACTGGTCTGAGGTGTGAAGCATTCTAGATCAAAGGTGCCTGCCTCAGGATGCCACCAGCACTGACGTGTTTAACCTGCTTGCCTGGTCTGTGCTCTGTCACCTTCGCCATCCACACTGTCCAGCCTCCTTTGGGAGGGACGCTGTCTTCACTGCTGAGCCTGTTGAGGGGTGGACCTGAGCTCTGTAGTTCTTAGACCCTACCCCCTTTAGGACTTTGTTCACACCAATGAAAACTTGAGGCTTCAGCACTCTACAGCGAGGTTGGTCCTGGGTCCTTTGATATACCCATCTGTATGGTGGTGAGCACTGCCTTACTTTAGGCAGATTCCTGTTTGGAACCTGCCATGGAAAGTGGTCTGAGGCCGGGCGGTGGTGGCGCACGCCTTTAATCCCAGCACTCGGGAGGCAGAGGCAGGCGAATCTTTGTGAGTTCGAGACCAGCCTGGTCTACAAGAGCTAGTTCCAGCGCAGGCTCCAAAGCCACAGAGAAACCCTGTCTCGAAAAACCAAAAAAAAAAAAAAAAAAAAAAAAAATTGGGGCTGTAGAGATAGCTCAGTGGTTAAGAACATTGCCTGCTCTTTCAAAAGTCCTGAGTTCATTTCCCAGCAACCACATGGTGGATCACAACCATCTGTAACGAAGTCTGGTGCCCTCTTCTGGCCTGCAGGCATACACACAGAATATTGTATACATAATAAATAAATAAATATTAAAAAAAATTGGGGCCAGGTGGTGGGCAGACAGATCTGAGTTCTGAATCCAGGCAGAGGCAGCCTGGATTCTATAGAGTTCCAGGCCAACCTGAGCCACAGTCTGAGACTGAAAAACAAAATGAAACAAAAGAGCTGGGGTACAGAGATAAGCAAAACTCCCAAAAGATTGGTCAGATGTGGCACATACTTGTCACACCAGTATAGAGACTGGTTGTCTGTTCAGTCAGTGTATGAGAAACCTGTTTTCTTGAGTGTAGATTCTAATCAACTCTGCCTTTAGGCTAGGATAACATGTACAGATTCTCTCTCCCAGGGGTCCAGGTCATGCCAAGAAAGGCCAAGTTTCCTCTTTGTATTTAGAAAATGTTAAGGTGGTGAGAGGCTTCTTGTCAAGGCCTAGAGCTTTTGGGGCAGGTCCACTTTAGGCCCCCAGGAAAGCCTCACAGAGCTACAGGAAGCTTGGGGCAGACAAACCAGATGGAGTCAGAGCTCAGGGACAACCCAGACCCAATGCCCAAAGCTCTAGGCCTCGACACCTCTGGCAAAAAAAAGGGATGGATTCTGGATCCGTTCAGGTCTACTTGTCTGCTGTCTCAGAAGGTGACTGCATGGTTGCTCTGCAGTCAGGCAGCTGAGGCTGGTCATGTGTGCAGTCTCCTCTTCCTACTCTGAGAAATGATGAGGCCTGTTTTCTGCTGAGTGACATACACTCTGCTTCCCTCCTGGTTGAGTACTAGTCTGACAGGAGGGACCTTGGCGCCCAACCCCACCCTCCTATAAAACAGCCACTGTTACGCTGAGGGTTTATTGTAGAATAGATTTATTTACCTGAAATCATGTCTGTTACTAGCACAGAGAGAAACTGGCTTCTATTTTCAGTCTACAGTCAAACATGCGCCGTGTGAAGCTGTGAGCTGACGCTGAGCACTTTATTACAATAAATGCACACAATACTTGTATTGCACCAACATCTGTCTACTGCTTCTGAGTTCATTAAATAAATTACATTAATACAGTGTGAAACAGCTGGCTGCACACCCAAAAAACAACTGAAGTTAGGACCGGAGGCCTATGTTGTAACCATTCAACAGCTGTAGTGTTCTAATTGAATTTATAAATAAGCAAACTGTACAGGGCCAATTAGAAAGCATGTTTCAATGTCACTGTAGAGCAATCTGGCTGCTTACAACTGAAGGCATGCATTACAATTATCATACAGCTATAGAGGCTTATGACATTCTGTAGAGAAATATGGAGACTTGGCTGATGGCTTCTATTCTTGGATAAGGGTTCAGAACCCCCTTCTTTCAGCAAAGAAACCAAACTTCTCTGGAGTGGCTCTTTGATTCTTTATGCTAAATTGTACATGTTATTTTGATTAAACAGCTAAACCCCACTGGTAATACACATTTCCTCCACATCACACAGCGAGTTGGGAACTGTTTCTAGTTTTCTTTTCCCCCAACATCAGTCATGCAGAGGGCTGGTAGATGTGTTGCTAACAACGCACATGCACGCACCCGAACACCCTTACATTTCTGCAAATGGTTTAGGAAGCGGTTACTCCAGTATTGCTGAAAAGGAAAGAGAGAGGAAATCAGCTTCTTGAAATATAGAGCAATGTTAGAACAACTTCCGAAGACACACCAACAGGGACAGACAGAAAGAACACTGCATTTGGTCTAGATGCAAGACCAGCATTTCTAAGTGTCCTGAGGTGCTGCCCGTCACATCTAGAAGCAGTGGCTTGGTGACTGCTCTTGTGCTTCCTGCTGCCGCCAGCTCCTAACAAAGCCCCACAAGGCAGAAACTATAAGGTGTGTCGGGTATGAGGGCAGTGGGAGCAGGAGATCTCAGTAGCCATGCAGAGGGTAAGGCAGGTGGAGCAGAGTGAGTGGCATGGCACCAGGTGGGGGAAGGCCTTCCTGCTCCCTCCCTGCTCTCCATGACAGCAGTCCTGGGCTGCAGGCTCAGCTCTGCTTGAAAGGTTACAAGAGGCCTTTTTAACTGCAAGGGAGCTCATGCATGCCAAATGGTAACCATGCCTCTGCCTCTTGGCTTATGGGCATTGCAGACACTGAGCCAGTGTTGTGGTCTTAGATGTTCCTGAGGTCTGTGACACTGTTAGGCTGAGACCCTAGTTTAAGGATGCTATGGTGCAGTTGCTGTGAGGCAGCGCCCTGGCTGTTGGGGAATGCATCACCTGCATTTTGCTGAGTGGGTGGCAGGGCTGAACCTTTGATACAGCTGTACCAAGAGGCTACTCAAGAAAACCTCAAAGCCGAGTTCCAGGTTAGACTGTTCTGTTGGGCTGAGGACAGCACTGCCTGTCCATGTACTGCTGTCCCTTCTTGAAGGTGCTGGGTGAGGGTAAGGCTACAGAAGGAGTAGGTCTGTGGGCTGGGACTATGCTGTTGGCCTTGGTACCAAGTATTCCTGGCTCAGGGCAGCAGTGATCTAAACTGTTCATCTGTTGAACTGGTTGCCCAAATAGTCTTTGTGGATGTTAAGGACCCACAGTACTATCAAGGATTTAAACATCTCCTCTAATGGCCCACATATTTGTAGATGTCATTGAACTGAGGGTCCAAGGAACCATGGGAGGATCAGCTGACTGACTTGGTCTCTCAGGGCTGTGTTATGCCCCAGCACTCTAAACTTCTGTCCTGCTCAACTGCACTTCAATCATTTCAACACTTTTGACATCCAAAAATGGCAAAAACTTGCCTTCTTCCTGAGAATCACTACTCCCTGCAGCACCCAGAAGTCTCACTTGAACTCAAGGGTCAGTTGCTGTGTTCCTTTAGAACCAGGCACTTTCTCTTGCTTGCCTGTCTGCCATGTGCAACTAACAGAGCTAGCAGTCCTTAGACCTCTTCATACCAGGAGGCTGTTTTAATGGCCACTGTCACTAAGACATATTCTATAAAGGTGACAAAATTTCCTATAGAGTCAGTTATCTATCTGCAGCCAGTGAAAATCCAAAGCCTTGGGACATTTTTGTGTAAGGTCTGTTTGGCACTAGAGGTGGCACAGCTCCTTCAGCTTGAGGTCAGCCAGGTGACAAGAGCCTCTTCCCCACAACTCACAAAAATCATTGTCCTGGGTAGTGTCTATGCTGGAGTCTGTAGTGAGCAGCTGGCATCCCTGTTTCCTTATGAAGTGGCTGCCTGGCGGGCACAGGAGCCATGCAGCCCACTAGAAACAGGGGCCATCTCATTCAGTGGCATCACCTGTACACAGGCCACAGCACCCCAATCCCATAGAGAAGATACTCACGTTAGTTGATGGATGTTGGAAGGCATTGGAGGAAAACACCACAGTTAGGACTGTTAATGACTCACACTGCCGTTAAGACTGACCTTGAACATGCGCAAACGTTCATCAGAGTCATGGTGGTAGTTAGTGCCACATTCAAATAAAAATAGTTCTATACAATATGTTCATTTGGTCATGTGCTATTTACAAATTTTTACAAAACATACACACACATACACACACGCTTGCCCTTACACCAGGCTACATACAACAAGCCAGCAGAAACTTGCATAAATGTATATCACATGACAGATCGTGCCTATACATTATAAATAAAATCCTACTATGCAGCAGAACAGGATTCTTCCCCTCAGGAACAGAAAAACTAAGGCTCTAAGCTGAGAAAAACTAAGGCTCTAAGCTGAGAAATTTGAACTGATTATAGATAGTTCAAGGCAGGCCATCAAGAACAAGACAGTTATTTTTCTCTGTCCATTTAAAATGTTTTATTTTTCTTTTAAACTAGATTGTGAAGTGCCACTGAATAGGCAATGTTGGCAAAAACAATGTCTGTTACAATAAAATACATTAGACATTTAAATAAATAACCTTAAAAACTAGGCAAAGGGACAGAAACCCAGTCGATTGAATCTGGAGCAATGTTTTCTGCACAAGCGAGAACAGGCAAACCTCTAGTGAAGACGGATGTAAACAGAACCATCAGACCTACAGAAGAAGCCGAGCGGGCTGGGGTGGGCTGGGGGTGACAGAGGATGAGGGTGCAGGAAGTGGCAAACCAAAAATACTGACTGAGGTAGCAGGACTCTGCTCAGTGCAGAAAAATTGGCTTATGAATAAAAATTAGACTGTGATATCAAATTAAATCCAGAGAATCATGCAAAAGACACAATACATGCTATTTAGTTTTTTTTTTCCTTTTAAAAACCACACACATTCATTTCCTAGAGTCTGCTGCCAATTAATTTGCTGACAATGTCTGCTGGCTCAACTATCTTTGTACAAGTATGAGTATTAAACAGAACACTGTACATGCTTTTTCATCTACAAAAAAATATCTGCATAAAATAGTGTTAGTTCTCTGTACATGTCAATGGACACTTTAATTATGTGTATAAAAAAAAGGAAAATCTTGTCCCACTGGAGTCAGAAAAAGCAAAACAAAAATCTAAAATATGAAACCTCCTTCACCAGCCAATATGTTCATGTGAAAATTCAGCAGAAATAGACAGTTGCTTTAAACAATTAAAAAAATTAATTGATTAAGTTAAAATCTTCTGTATGTAGCGCTGTCAGTCAAGACCAGAACATATCACTAAAGTTAGTGTCTGTGCTGTAGACCCAGACCACCAGGGGCATAATGAGCAGCACAAACGGCCAGGAAATGCCATCGGTGCATGCCGACAGCGAGCAGGAGGATTTGGTGGCAGGCTGCACACACTCTTTACCGGGTTCCAGGTAGTTTCTGGCCACAAACTTGAGAGTCTCATCCATGAGGATCACAGGCAAGGAGATTTTCAGCACCATCAGCCATTGGGTCAGATTCAACGGTGTGATCTGGAAGATGAGCTGAGACAAAGAAAGCCATGTCAAGCTTCTGGACAGGCCAGAGAGGAACCACACCAGACCCAGCCTGGGGTCCCCAATGACTCACTGGCAAAGGTTCCACGTAGAGGATCAGGAAGTGAAGTGACATGGACAAGCAGATAGAACCCACGAGCCAGATATTCTCCCAGGGGGGCATCCTCAGCAAGGACTGGTTTTCAGACAAGCTACAAGACAGAAGAGATGACTTCACCAGATGCAAAGGCTCATGTCAGTGACACAAAGGGGGTAACTTTGGCAACTCATGCTAACCTAACTAAGACCTGGGTTCCCCACAGTGGGGAGAACTGTAGGCTTCAGTGCAGCAGGTCCATCTCGGCAGGCTCAAAGTTGCTGGCAATTGCTAAAGACAGTCATTTGGAAACTTTTGTCAGTGGCTCAGTTGGATGGAACCTCTTGTTTTCTCAGGGGTACAGGCATAGCTGAGACTGCTGGTCCCTTTCTTAGACCCTGCCATAGCAGGAGCTTGTGGTGGCAAGAACCCCTACTTGCTTCCTGATGCAATAGCTTAAAGCTGTCCTTTTCATGCTAGAGATGGCTGAGGGGTTATAAGGACTGGCTGCTCTTCCAGAGACTAGGGTAAATTCCCAGCAGCCACATGGCAAGTAACAACTGTCTGGAACTCCAGTTCCAGAGGTCCTGACACCCATGGCAAAACACCAATGCACATAAAATAGAAATTAAACAAGCAAGCAAACAAAAAAAAAAAAAAAAAACCAACCCATACTTTTCTGTGAGGAAGAGCTTTACCAGCCATGACCACCCATTAAACCCTCAGCCTACAAGACTTACTGACCTGTTGAGGGCATTACACATCTCTATGGTTACTAGAACAGAAAGTGCCATTGTCATTGGGTATGGGGACTCAAAGATTGCACAATCCACTCCATCAAAGTCTGGGTTGTCCTCTTTACACTGTAGAAAATGGCTCTGCAACAGAAGTTCAAACACATTTCATCAGCCAGGAAACTTCCCTAATCCAGATACCCAGTTCTATACCCCAGCACCAACATGAGTACAGCTCAGCAAAGGCCTGGCTCTCAGAGCCGCCTGAGGCAACTGTTTGAGCCCTAAGCTGGTCCCATACCACAGAAAGACCAAAGGCTTACAAGAATTCACTCTACTACACAGAAAAGAAAAAAAGAAATTTGGCTAATACCAGCTGGTAGAAGGACACTCTTGGGCCACCATCAGCAGCGATGAACCACCATGCAGCAGCACCTACGGTGGCAGCGCCTACATAACCTGGAAAGAAACATGATGTTGCTTACACACGAGGGGCTGTGGATAGTACTGTACACTGCAGGTTAACAGAGGCCAGGGCAGCCAGGCAATCTTGGAGCTTGTGAGGAAAAGTTCAAGCTGAATTCAAGCCAGGCGCACAGGTACTTCCTATCAGAACACTCAGTGTGAGGGGATCAAGTCACACCGCTATTTGTAGGTAAATTGATGTGATCTGGTTGGATCCTATGTAGCTGCTATGTTTCATTCCTGGCCTAACAGAACCCGTCAAAGGAACTGCTGGTCTAAGGCAGAGGCCATTTCTCATCAACTATAATTCAGGAAGTCTATTACAAAGGTGAGAATGTGTCCACCTTCTGTGGTCACAATCACCCAACTGCAGACACACACTTGCTAACCTGGAAATTACAAGGGTGCTCAGGGCACTGGTTAATAGACAATAGATGGGGAACTCCCTCACAGACAGGGGTGGGGGGCAGGGGGGTAGTGTTGGGTTTCTCAAGACAGGACTTCTCTGTGTAGTAGCTCTGGTTGTCCTAGAACTCAGAGATCCTCCTGTCTCTGTCTTCTGAGTGCTGGGATTATAGGCATGGGCAGCCACCACCCAGCTAAGGGGGAAAGTTTTTGCAAAAGCCAAAATCTAATTGATCTCCAAAGGTCACCTGGTTCATGAGACCAAGGCCAGAAGACTGGCAAGGCAAGCTGCTCAAGACCACTGTGTTCTTTGAATCAAAAGCAGTGTTTGTATTATGCAAACAAAATGTCTTCTGGTGGGTCCCTAGGCAGGGCAGTGGTTTCACTTCTCTAGCTTCCCTGTGATGGAGAACACAGAACTAGCCTCTGCTAGTGGACCCCTCTTGTTACCTTGGTGGTAATTATCCATTCATATCTTAGACTGGAGCTCTAAAGAGGGAAAGGCCTTGACCTATTTTGATGCTCAAAAAGGACTCAGGAGGCTTTGCAGTGACCTGCACTGCCAAAGGGCAACCCCCCCAACAGTAACAACAAACAACCGTACTTACAGCCAATAGCCAGGTAACGGAAAAAGAGCCACCCGCTGATCAATGGTTCTTTTGGGTTCCGGGGTGGCTTGTTCATGATGTCTAGGTCTGGAGGGTTGAACCCCAGTGCAGTGGCAGGCAGACCATCTGTCACCAGATTGACCCAGAGGAGCTGGACAGGGATCAAAGCCTCAGGAAACCCAAGGGCCGCAGTCAGGAAAATGCTATTTCCATTCAAGGGAAGAAGAGAAGGAACTCAGTGACTTGAGGAATGATGGAAGCCTCTTCTCTCCCCAAGCCACAAACAACACATAACATATGCATCAACATTCATTCTGAAACTTAAAGACTTTTGTGACTTTAAACTACCGAGGTAAACTAAGTCCTGTGTGTTTTTCTTTCTTTTTTTCAAGACAGGGTTTCTCTGTATAGACTAGGCTGTCCTGAAATTCTGATTCTCCTGTCTCTGCCTCCAGGGTGCTAGGATTAAGTTGTGTGCCACGATGCCCAGCTTAATTCCTGTGTTAAGGAATATTCTCTAAACACTGGACAGTTGTAGACAAGCTCCACGAGACCTTTCTCCACTTAAGGCTAACAATCAGAGTTGCCAAAACAGAATCAGCAAACTGAGAAAGCCCAACATTCCAGCCTTGGCCTTCAAAGACAGCACAGTCCCGGTCAGGCACCCACCAGACCACCTCCCCGACGTTGGAGGAGATGAGGTAGCGGATGAACTGCTTCATGTTGTTGTAGATGGCTCGACCCTCCTCAACAGCAGCCACAATGGTGGAGAAGTTGTCATCTGCCAGGACCATCTCAGAGGCAGTCTTGGCTACTGCAGTACCTGAACCCATGGCAATGCCAATTTCAGATTTCTTCAGAGCAGGGGCGTCATTCACACCATCACCAGTCTGAAAGGGAAACCACAGCTGATTCAGACATCACCAATGTGGCACACCTCTGGGCAGAGGCAGACTGACAGCAAAAGGAAATGGAGCAGAGCAGTAGCTGGTGTCGAAACCCTTCACTAGGAACACGTAAAAGCAGTCCAGTAAGCTCACCAGAGAGGCAGAACCAAGAGGACTACATATCTGCTTGGACTGTCTTATACCAACACTCAAAACCCAAGAGCTATCTGTGGTATGGCCACATAATTTAAGGTCATTTACACACTTCAGAAACATATCCAGATACTAAATATTGTTGATAGATTAAAACCACAAACCAACAACCCCAAAACACCTTGTTTTTAGAGACAGGATCACTTTTAGTAGCCTAGCTTGTTTCAGTCTCCTAAGCGCCAGAATTACAGGCACCATCATGACTAGATGGATCTGCTCTCTGTGCCATGTGAACCACTGCTCGCATCGGAAATCTTACCATAGCTGTGATCTCATCAAAGGACTGAAGGAACTCAACAATCTTTGACTTGTGGGAAGGTTCAACTCGAGCAAAACAGCGGGCATTCAAGCAGGCATCTCTCTGGGCTGAGGGGCTGAGCTCATCAAACTCCCGACCTGTAAAAGCCTTTGATGTCACATCCTCATCCTGCCCAAAGATACCAATGCGGCGACAGATGGCCACAGCAGTGCCCTTGTTGTCCCCAGTAATCATGATGACACGGATGCCTGCTTGCCGGCACAGCTTCACAGAAGAGGCCACTTCGATCCTGGGAGGGTCCAGCATGCCCACACAGCCAACAAAAGTCAGATTGGTCTAAAGTAAGAGAGCCATTGTGAGTTCAAACAGCTTATCCCACCGTTAGAGTCCTGGCTGCCCTTACAACAACTTCTTGCTTGCCCTTGACTGAAACAAGGTCTCACTACACCTAGTGCTATAGACACTTGTAGCAGTCTTCCCACCTCAGCCTGCCACCTGTTCACCTCCGTGATGGAACTGGGGACTGAACACGGGTTTGCTCATGCTCAGCAGTGTTCTACCACTGAGCCACACCATCACTCAATTATTTTTAAGAGTTCACCCTTGTCACCAAATTATTCTAAACTCTCACATTCTGTAAGAAATTTATCCAGGGAAAAGAACCCCAAAACAATGTGTTGAAGGATAAGTGTACTCTGACACTGGCAGTGTCAGGGCCACAGCAAAGTTCTCACTGTTACAAACCCTGACAAAAATTATGGTCTATGGAGGAAATGGAAATAAATCTCAGCTTGTGTATTTTTACCAATACCTAACAAATATTTTAAAAATGTAAAATAAGTTGTTAATGGATATTAAGCTTTATAGGGTCATCTGAACTTGTCTTGACTACTCTACTCTGAAAGCACATAAATAAGTCCTATTTCTGTCTGAAGGAACAATCTAACGACAGCCTATCCAGGACATCTGCCTCTGGAGGCAGCACAGGCTAGGCAGTGATTGTGCTGGTGCAAGTACCTCATACTTGATGAAGTTGGCTGAGTCCTCCAGGTGCATCTCCTCTCTCCTCAGTGGGTTGTCATGAGTGGCTAGAGCCAGGCACCGCAGCGTGTCACTGCCACTGCCCCACTCCCGAATGACAGACATTATCTTCTGTTTGACACCAGGAGTCAGGGGGACCTTGGTACTTCCAACTCGGATGTGGGTACATCTGTCAATGACACCTTCAGGAGCACCCTGAAAATGAGATTGAGGTAAGTAGTTGCACCTACCTGTATACCTGGTAAGAAAGCCTCAGTCTGTACAGTACTTGCCTTCACAAACATCTTGCTCATAGATGTCCGGCTTGGCTTGTTTGGTGTACAATAGACGGACATTGATTTTCTATCACGTGAAAACTCCAGAGTAAATTCCTTCTTCATCAGCTGTTTTATGACCTGTAGGAGATCAGATATGGATCACTGTTAGGTTACTATTTCTAGATATTCCACTCATTAGGCACTCGTCATATGACAACTCTAGCCCTGTTTAAATATCGTTTTTTTTTTTTTTAGGCATGCGCCACCACTGCCTGGTGGTAGTGCCTTGTTTTTTTTCTTTTTAAGATTTATTTATTTATTTATACAGTATCCTGCCTGTAGGCCAGAAGAGGGCATCAGATCTCATCATAGGTGGTTGTGAGCCACCATGTGGTTGCTGGGAATTGAACTCAGGACCTCTGGAAGAACAGTCAGTGCTCTTAACCACTGAGCCATCTCTCCAGCCCTGTTTAAATATCTTTATCATGTTGGGTCTTTTGGAATTATGGCAGCACAAACAATAGTGAACAAAACAGCAAGTCCATACCCTCATAAAAATGCCCTTTATGGTTTGGGAATAGAGCAGAATATAAAACGATATATTGAATGCCACAGAGAAAACTGTGCAGGAAGACACTGGAGGGCTTTAAACCCTGGCTGTTAAGAACTGTCCGAATGCTGTGCAGTGGTGGCACATGCCTTTAATCCAAGCACTGGGGAGGCAGAGGCAGGCGGATGGATTTCTCTGAGTTCAAGGCCAGCCTGGTCTGCAGAGTGAGTTCCAGCCTGATCTACAGAGTGAGTTCTAGGACAGTCAGGGGTGTTACACAGAGAAACCCTGTCTCAAAAACAAAACAACAAAGGATCTCCTAAATGCTAATCTAGACAACTCTGCATTGACAACACCTTCCCAAGTGACTGCAGGCTATATCAAGCAAAGTTAACTATAGCAGGCATGCTATTTCTTTTTCCACCCATGAATTAAATATTCTAAATAATACTTGAAGGTCTCGATAGCTGCCAATGCCCACTTTAATCTCAGAGTTAGTTGACAGATCTTTTTTTTTTTGTAGTCTTCATGATTTTAAGGATTTGTATTTAAGTTATTGAGCTCTGCTTCATGGACCAGCAGTGTTTTCTATTCTTGAATGATGTACATGAATTTGACAATGGTAAAAAGTCCCCAATTCAAAAAAAAAAAAAAAAAACCTAGGAGGAGAAGCCTTTAATCTCAGCAGAAGCAGGCAGGTCTACTTTCAGGACAGCAGGGCTAAACAGACAAACAATGCCTTACAAAACAAAACAACTACAAAAAAAATTTTTTTTAAAAAAAGAAAAAGGAAATGATAACAAGTAGCAACAAATATGTTTTAAATCATTTTGAATCATACTGATTTTTTTTTTTCCCATCCGAGTAATTAGGTTGATTTCTAGGATGTGTTGCAATCTACATTTCTAGTTTTTTGTTTTAATTTTTAAAAATGATTTTATGTATATTGGTGTTTTGCCTCCATGCATGTCTGTATGAAAGAAAGGGTTGGATGCCCTGGAAATGGAGTTACTGTAGTTGTGAGCTGCCACATGGGTGCTGGGTATCCCAGGTCCTCTGGAAAAATTCAGTGATCTTCTCTTAAACCACAGAGCCATCTCTCCAACACCCCACTCCCAATTTAATTTCATATGTGAGTGCTTTGCCTTCATGTATGCCTGTGTACCACACATGTGTATGCAGACCAGAAGAGGACCTCTGATCCTCTGGAACAGGAGGTACAAACAGTTCTTAGTTGTCCTGTGGATGATGGGAATCAAATCCAGGCCCTCTTTTAAAAAAAAAAAAAAAAAAAAAAAAATCAGCCAGTACTCTTAACCAATCTCTTCAGCTTGAAAATCCGTATCTGTAATTATTGACTTGTTTGTTGCGTTTAACAAATATAAACAATGTAACCACTGGATTTATCACAAGGTTATAAGGGACTCAAAAAAAGGTTTTGATGGACAGAGGTAAGAGCTTGATTGGGATGGATTTGAGAACACAGGAGTGAAAAGGATAGCACATCTCAACAGTTCTTTTCATCCAGGTAAACAAATGTGATATCAAAGAAAACTTAGGGCAAAGGACAGTTCTAAGTTTGAAAAGCGTACAGTTGTTTTCTCTATACTGCTGAGGAGGAGCTAGCAGAGACAGGAACTGAAATGCAGGCAGGACGGGCGGGGTTTTGCCAGGACCAAGGAGAGCTTGCTCATAGCTTCCTTGGAGAAGGCAGCCCTTGTGACATACCTGTGACAATTTACTAATATTTGCTGTGATTTGTGTTTTGTTTTGTGTGATTTTAATTTGTTTGTCTAATGAGAGTCTTACTCTACAATCTATGGCAATTCTCCTGGACTTAGCTTGAGAGTACTTTACCTGTCAGGAAAAAATGGGGAAAACCAAAGGTATAAACAGAAGCGCAGAGGTCAAGGAGACAGGAAAGGAAAGAAAAGCGAATGTATATGGTAAGGCTGAGTAAGAAACCAAGCTCAAATACTGACCGAGTTGCAGGCATTTGCACGCTCTATTTTAGATAGTCCCTTCAGTTCAGTATCAAATACATTCATCTTCTCTACCAGGCAAGTGAGAGCAGTCTCTGTAGCTTCTCCAACTTTTTCATACACACCCTTTGCCTACAGTGTTGAAAGAAGTCACTGTCAGTAGGACAGCCTGTTCCATGTGAGAAAAGACACTCAAGGTACAACCATGAGACACTACCATGTGTTTTCTCATTTAAAATATTAGTTCATTTCAGGCCATTGTCTGATGAGTTGATATCCCTCGATAGGGAAGGCCTAGCCTTTGAGAAAGAAAGCAAATGATCAACCCCATTATTTAAGTTCTCTCTTGGCTAAAATTCTTTCACCGCCAAAATAGCTCCATAAGCTTCATGCTGTCCTCAAGGTTCTATGGTAACCCATATATATTTAAAGTACAATCATTACCCACACTGTCAGAAAGAATTCTGAGTTCTGGTCCTTTCAAGTAAGGGTTCATCTGTGGTCAGAACATCACGACAACTATTTATCTTATAAAACAACTGCAGTGCCCAGCCTCAGATCTAGGAAAGGCACTGGGCTTTTTTCAGCCAGGCCACATTGAATAGAAATGGGAAATAAAATTAGGAACTTGTTTTTCAAAGGGAGGAAGGAAGATGGCCTTTTTAATCCCACTCACTCTTCCCTTGAGCTAGGGACAGGCCGCTTTCCCACTAGGAGTCTTACCTCATTATAATCCAAAGCAGAATCATTACAAAGAGCACAGATAGTTGCTAACTCTACAAGCCCATCATACTGATGACATTTCACTGGCTTATCGTCTTTATGCCTATCAAAAAAGAAAACATTTCTGGGTCACAGCTTGCTTCAACTTAAGATAACAAACAAAAAACCCAAAGCATTTCTTTGTGTGTGAGGCTGTGTCTCACAATGAAATGTGTGTATGTGTGCGTGCGTGTAGAGAAGGGAAGATTTTCTCCTTCCTCCATGTTGGTTCCTGAGATGGAATCCCCACTGTCACACCTACAGGCTTTTATAGTCGGCCTTCCCATTTGGATCTCACCTTCACGTTCCAGGATAGAATTTCTGTTTCTCCTGCCTGAACCCACAATTGATGGGATGACAAGTACGTAACAGCACTGACCCAGCCTCCCAATGATGAAAATATATAAGTTTGAAGGAGAACAGATTGGGAGAGATTCAAAATAATTTGAATGACAGTTCTTTAGAAATCTAAGGAGATCAGAAATTCTTACTGTAACTCCAGCATGGGTAAGTGAAGAACAAAATGGAGCCCTCACCAGAAAACAGGCTTCAAAAGGTACTCTGCTCATAAAAAAATCACACAGTCAGTCATCTTAGCTCTAGTTCCTTTTGTGTGCATGTGGCCCGGGCTGGCTGTTATCTCCTGTTCTGCTACAGTGTTCATCACCATGCTCCACTAAGCATCAAAGCAAGGCTCCAGGTGTGCTAGGCATACTTTAGCTCTACCACTAAGTCACAGGTCTGCCAACATCGAGATTTTCTAGACCCATCCTTTGTGATGGATCTAAATAACCAATGACTACAGTGACACAGTGGAGTCCACAGAGGACAATGGCTACTCACACTTCACCAATAGGCGCATATGTTGATCCAGTTATGGTAAACTCATTAAGGGAACAAGTGTCTCCTTCAACTTTGTCCAGAATGAACATCTATAAAGAAATACAGAATACAATTCCTTAGAAGATATATATACACAACCACTCCTTGCCTATAGTGAAAACCCTGTCATTTAAAATGGTGGTTTCAATGATGCTCACCAATGCTTAGTCTCCCAGCACTACTCTTTTCTTAATTGCTCAGATGACTTTCAATAAAACTATCTAAACAGTGATGCAGTCTAAGACAACCCAAGGAAAGATACAGGGATTCATAAGTCAGTAAAAGATGAGGCTAAAGACTGTTTACTTTTTCAATTACATAGTCTTGCTTTAGAACCAAGCAGAAAAGCTCAAATAAAAGAGACCCATATTTCAGAGTCAATAAATACTTGAGTAAAATAAGCTGTGGGAAGAATGAATCGGTGCTCCTTCCCCATCCAGGGGCTGACAGACCATAAAAGCACAGTCTAATGAGGAGCCTAGAAACACCCAAGAGTCAGAGAGGACACTCCTTACTTACCCTGCAGACCGACATCTGGTTTGTGGTAAGGGTGCCTGTCTTGTCCGAGCAGATAACAGAAGTACAACCAAGGGTTTCCACAGAAGGCAGACTTCGAACAATAGCATTTTTCTTTGCCATCCTACGAGTTCCAAGAGCCAAGCAGGTGGTGATGACAGCAGGCAGACCCTCGGGGATGGCAGCAACAGCCAGGGCCACGGCAATCTTAAAGTAGTAGATGGCACCTCTGATCCAGGAGCCCCCATGAACTGGGTCATTGAAATGCCCAATGTTTATGATCCAGACTGCAATGCAGATGAGGGAGATAACTTTGGAAAGCTGCTCCCCAAACTCATCCAGCTTCTGCTGTAGGGGTGTTCTCTCTTGTTCAGTTGCAACCATTTCATCTCGGATCTTGCCAATTTCAGTATTAACTCCGGTTGCCACCACCACTCCCATAGCTTTCCCAGCAGCGATGTTTGTACCCTAGGGAGAAGCAGAGGAAAACTGGTCCTAAGATCAACATCAACTTACATACTGACCAGTACTGACTGAATTCCACATAATACCTGTTCACCCAATGGGACAAGACAGCTCTCCGCAACATGGAACCTGGTCCAGAGACCCGCGCTGGGTTTAGCAGTAGTCCAACTTCTATAATCTCAAACTCCACGCAGCTCTCAGCACTATATATTCTTTTATCTTTGTTTCTGGCTCCAAAAGTTGACCTTATCTATTTTATTTATTTATTATGTATACAATAGTCTGTCTGTGTGTACATCTGCAGGTCAGAAGAGGGCACCAGACCTCATTACAGATGGTTGTGAGCCACCATGTGGTTGCCGGGAATTGAACTCAGGACCTTTGGAAGAGCAGGCAATGCTCTTAACCACTGAGCCATTTCTCCAGCCCCCTTGACCTTATCTATTAAGATGAGCAGTCAGCCACGTGGGCTGTTTCAGAATCTCCACCCCAGCACCAGCATTAGGTGAAATCATGTGGGGCTGAATGCTGGAGTGACACAGTTACATCCTTCTCACTGCATTGTACCTGCTGGCTAAGTCTGTCCCTTGAAATACTAATCTAGATTCTAAATAAAAATATAGGCATTTCTGTAGGACTTGAAAAAATTCATACCAATAGTAAAACAACAACAAAAAACATGTATTTATTTTTTTACCTAGGCTCACCAAATGGTGTGCCATGTGTGCTCTTTCCAAACACATACTTTTTATCACAGACATAGCAGCAATGTCCACATATTTGAAAGGATCCTAGGCTTGAAGACTTTCCTTGAAAAGGTTACCTTTTCAGCTGTTACATAGAGTCTAAGCATTTCTATCCTAGTCTTTTCATTAGCTGGCAACCAAAACAAAGCCACTCCAGTTGCACATATCATTATCTTACATGGTCTCTATTCTTGTTGCTTCGCTTTACTGCTAAAGACTGAACCAGGTAGGGCCCTCAGCATACTAAGTGTCACTGCTTCATCCCTAGCTATCTTAGATCTTGACAGCTGAGACACACAGTAAAGAATAACTATCTTTTGGAATAATCAATTATTTTCTGAAGTCTGACCACTGAAGATAGCCACACTGGGACTGTGGTGGTCTGAGTGAAAACGACCCTTATAGACCCAGGGAGTGGCAATTATTGGAGGTGTGGCACTGAGGTTTCAGAAGTTTAGGCCAGGCCTAGTAGCTCACTGTCTATTCCTGCTGCCTGGGAATCCAGATGCAGAACTCCTTCTTTAAGACCATGTCTGCCTGCATGCTTCCACGTCCCTCCATGCTGATAATGGACTAAACCTCTGAACTGTAGCCAGCCCCAACTAAATGTTTTCCTACAAGAGTTGCCTTAATCATGCCTTCACAGCAACAGAAACCCTAAGACAAGGATTATCTCCAAACAAAAGAACGTTCTTAGATTGAGAAGCTTGGTAAAAGTTTAGACAAAGTAGGACCTATCAAGTGTGAGACCCTGGGTTCAACTCCCAGCATCCCTACCCCCAACATCTAATAACACTCACAGAAAACAGCATGTTCTTTTTATCTTGATTGACAGCTCGTGGGTCAGGGACAGGATCAGTGTGCTTGATGACAGAAACTGATTCACCTAAGCAGGTTAAGAGACAGGATGGTCAGCTGTTTGAAGCATACCCAATTTTGGTAACCCCTTACCCACACCAATACACTCCCACTTTTTACCACTGCCAATGTGGGCAGTTGTGGTGGCACACAACTATAGTCCCAACACATAGGAAGTTGAGGCAGGACATGAACAGTTGCATGCCACCACATGGGTTCAGGGGAAACTTGGGTGCTCTGTAAGAACAGCAAGTGCTTTTATTAAGGCATTGCTCCAGGCCAAAACTAATTTTAAAACCTCTCTAAGAAATTAATTATCTTAGAGAGGGTTAGAGTAGGGTGCCATAATGGAACAGTAGGTACTGACTATATATAGTTGGGAGTAACAGGCTTCAAAACTTGAATGATTTTCCAACATGTACTACTTACCTGTGAGAATTGACTGGTCGACTCTTAGAGTTGTAGATTTGATGGAAGTTAATCTTATATCGGCAGGAACTTTATCACCAACTAACAGGTTTAAAAAAGGAAAAAGATAGCTAACGTAAATAACTTTTGCAGTTACGGAACAATGAAGCTGCTTCCAAATCAAACAATTTTTAAAAACAAATGTCTTGCATACAAACAATGGAAAAGTATACCGTTTTATTTCTTTATTTTTCGAGACGGTTTTTCTGTAGCTTTGGAGCCTGTCCTGGAAATAGTTCTGTAGACCAGGTTGGCCTTAAACTCACAGAGATTTGCCTACCTCTGCCTCTCAAACACCTGTGAGTTTGAGGACAGCCTGCATTATAGAGCGAGTTCTAGGAAAGACTCCAAAGTTACAGAGAAACCCTGTCTCGAAAACCCCCACACACACAAAAAAAGGAGACACAGGTTGTTAAAGCTTGCCATGCAGGCCTAGAAACCTAAGTTCAATTCTCAGAACCTATGAAAAGATGAAAAGAATCAACTCCACAAAGTTGTCCCTCCTCACACAGATACATAATAACAACATAAACCTTAAAAAAGAAAACAAGATGCATAAAATGTTACCCAATATTCTCTGCATGAATGGCTAGCTTATTCACTATCATAGTTCACCTGTCTGTCCAGATACTGTAAAATATAAGACACAGGAGTCATACATAGACAGGACTTCTACTGTCTAAAAGCTGCAGCATACACTGCTCTGATCCACAAATTCTTATTTTATAGACTTTACAGAGTTCATTTTTATGACTTTGCTCAAACATTTGCAAACAATGAAAGCTGTAACAACTTTATACTACAGTGAAATTTCCAAAGATACTTGTGTATTACATGGGATGTCACACGGTATCAACCACATACACAGACAGTGGTATGAGGTTTAACAAATGAGCAACAACGGCTTTCCAGGTCAGTGGGGAGAGACATTTTACCTTATAACCATTGGTACCTTTTAACTTATCAAATAAGTTGAAAAAAAAAAAAATCCCTTGCATAACCTGAAAAATCTTTTAGTCAACAGTTTTCTTTCCTGGGTAAAGGGCTCTAGGATGAGCCAGCCCTCAAGCCCTTGGTGTGTAAAATGCAAAACGATATAGCCCAGTAACAGACAAAAGAAAAGTCCATGTACTTCCTGAGAACAGTACCCAGAACACTGTAGTCTTCAAATACTGTCCAAAAAATGCACATCTGCATGAGAACTAGACCTTTAAAGAGGATGGGAACTGAGTGTGCTCAGCAGACAGCTTGCTTAGCAGCGCCTGGGACTGCCTCCAGCCTTAAAGTGTGAAATCATGATGTTCTGAAAGGCAACCAAAGTAGTTTGGAAAATAAAATGGCAAACTAACCATCCTACCCAAGAAGTAAACCCTGTACTTGTTAATCCTTCAATTTAGTTCACGTCTCTATTTTTCAGAGTTTTACTCAAAGAGAATATAGTTAACTCTTTTATTGGTTTGGTTTTTTGAGACATGGTTTCTCTGTATAGCTTTGGAGCCTGTCCTGGAACTCACTCTGTAGACCATGATGGCCTCGAACTCACAGAGATCCACCTGCCTCTGCCTCCCAAGTTAAGTGCTGGAATTAAAGGTGTGCACCACCATCTCTGGACCCTCTGACTTTAAAACAACAACAACAAAAAAAACCAGTTTAGTACAGTGACCCTCAACCTCCGTAATAGACTTTCTCATGTTGTTGTGACCCCCAACCATAAAATTATTTTCATTGCTACTTCATAGCTGTAATTTTGCTGCTATGAATCATAATGTAAATATCCGATAAGCAGGATATCTGATATCCCCTACGGAGGGGTTGACCCACACAGGTTGAGAACCGCTGCTTTAAGTGCACAAAACAAGCTTATACCTAAGAAAGAAGAGCAGCACAGAAAGAGGTAGAAGGTCCAAAATCTCCAGGGACAAAGATCATCTTTGCGTTTGACACACATGTGAAGGTAGAATTCCTGCAGGAAATGCTTATGCAACCAACAGCAATATTCCAACTGAATAAAATGAACCTTCCACTTTAACTGTTAACAGTATACACAAGGGAATACATCCAAATCACTCTGGGGGCAAAAGCAGACCACTGATTTTCAGTTAGGCTCTCTCAAAAACAAACAAACAAACAAACAAACAAAAAACCCTAGCAAAAATAAATTTAACTGCACTATTTTGTTTTAGATTTTAAAAATTTTATTATATTTTTACTTATTTGTATATGTGTGGACAAACAAGTGTGAATGAAGGTCAGAGGTTATCTACTGGGAAGTTCGTTGTCTCCCAGGGATTGAATTCAGGTCATGAGGACTGGCAGCAGAGTTCTTGGTGGTCCTAATTTTGTTTTGTTTTTGATTAAATAATTTTTTTCACACATTTTGATGATGCTTTCTTCTCCCAGATCCTCCTCAGCTCCTACCCACCCAACTTTTATGTTTTTTCAAAAAACAAAAATAACCCCCCCACACACAATAAAAAAAAAAGCAAGCAAAAGATAAAAAAAAAAAATACCCAAAGAAAACAAAATGAAATTTAAAAATCCCACAAAAGTGGGGCGACTGTGGCACAGGCTTTTTTTTTTTTTTTTTTTTTGCGGGAGGGGTTATTTCAAGATAGGGTTTCTTTGTAGCTTTGGAGCCTGTCCTGGAACTAGCTCTTGTAGACCAGGCTGGCCTCAAACTCAAGATCTGCCTGCCTCTGTCTCCTAAGTGCACACCTTTAATCCCAGCACTCGACAGGCGGATCTCTGTGAGTTCGAGACCAGCGGGTAGCGAGAGTGGGATGGGACTGTGGCCTGCCTGATTTTTTTAAAAAAGGTTTTCACTAGCATTGAATTTGCGACAATCTTCCGGCTCAGCTAAAGTGTCTAGTGGTATGCTACCACCACACTGCACTGTCTTAACTGTATTATTTCTGCATGTCGTAAATTAATCTGATTCCCTTTGCTTTTCAACATTGTGAAATGAGTACAACAAGGTCAAGGGGAAGCATTGTTAACTCTAAATGGAAAATTTCAAATGCTCCTTTGATATTTGAGATTACTTATGTAATAATGACCCTACGGGAGCTTCAGACAGGATTCTGTCCAATGTGGCACAGAGGTGCTTGCAATCTACAACTGCTGTCATGCTTCTCTGCTATAACTAATGGAGGACACACAATTGTATTTACTCCCTAGGGAGTTGGAGAGAGAACTCAAACACCCATACAGATAATTATTTTGTCTAATGCTGGCAAAACAGTTTACTGGGTAAGGCTCTCTGAGCAAGCCTGAGGACCTGAGTTTAATCCCTGGGTCTCATGGTAGAAAGAGAAAGAACCTCCATGCTCTGTAGCATACTGAGCCACCACTTATTACAACAAAACAGAAAGGGCTAAATATGATGGCACACACCTTGAACTCTTTTTGTTTGAGACAGGGTTTCTCTCTGCAATCCTGGAACTCACAGAAATCTGCCTGCCTCTACTTCCCAAGTGCTGGGATTAAAGGTGTACAACACCACCACCCAACAACTTTCACCGGGAGCACTGTGTGTCCTCCCTAGGCCCGCTCCTCAACCTGCAGGACACTTTCAGAACATCTCTCAGGCCAACTGCACTCTCTCATTAGGTACCACCCCTTCAGCTACTATTTGGGATGCACTGAGCACCTACTACCCTCTTCATGAGATAAGATTAGTTTGATTTGCATTCCTGTCAAACAATGCAATCCTAAACCATTAGGGTGCTTCTCCCCTTTACATGTCCTACAGATAAGATTAAAGCAAACTGATGTCTATTTTTTAGAATGCAAGGCTTCTGGCCAGGCGGTGGTGGCGCACGCCTTTAATCCCAGCACTCGGGAGGCAGAGGCTCCGTGAGTTCGAGACCAGCCTGGTCAAAAAAGAATGCAAGGCTTCTGCTCTAAGTTAAACAACTTCCATCTTCCTATTCACGATTACAGTGGGACAGGTTAAATGTTTCACAGAAATGGGAGGTGGACAGGTCCATCCCAGATGGTTTTATAATTAGATCTTAATTACATGAGGCCTCAAGATCTTATGGAGGATCTAGAGAAAGGGAGACCTATGTGGCTATGGGAAAGCCCGGATACATACTGGGTAAAGACTTTTCAATGGGTCACCTACACTCCTCTCAGGTATCCCTTATCAATTCTCTATGAGTAAACCTAATAAATCCATCAGTTCCCCAGGGTGAACTTTGATGAAATCCAACTTCAGTTTGTTGCTGGAATCTTGTAAGGAAGGAATAGATATCACTTAGCAGTCACCCCACTTAGCTTAGCTGAATGTTTCCAGAATGGAAGAGAAAACTAGAAAGCTTATGCAAGTTATGAAACTCTGAGAAGTTCAACAATTCTATACTAATGTGGTCAGATGGATGAAAAGGGTATCTTCACCCTTGCTCGCCAAAGTCAGTTAGGTCCCAGGGTACTGTGGAGCATCCCTTGAAATATTCTCCTATTCTTGTGTTCAGGGAGACCTCATGTGGTGAATTCTAATCAATGTCCAGTCTACAAAAAGAGAGGGTCAACAATAGAAAAATCTCCTACACACTTCTTAGTGCAACAACTGGAAACAGTTGTCGACCAACGCTTTGACTTTTCCTCAGAGATGGACTGAAGGAGCCAGAAGTTCCTGATGCCCACATAATTCCAAGGACCACATTTTCAACTGGCCTTGACAGTAAAAAAAAAAAAAAAGATTAATTATGGCCACCTCTATGGTCTTAAACAGCCCCGGGAATGAAAAAGTATGTTTAATGACTAGTCCTCTGACATTATATTTAACCAAATTATTTCTACAGATTTTTCTTACTAATGATTATCTTCTTGGTTTTTTAAAGTTCTGTGTGTGAGCACGCACACGCACGCACACGCGCGCGTGCGCGCGCACACACACAAAGGCGCGCGCACACACACACGGTGGGGGGGGAGAGATAGAGATAGGAAATGACTTTGGCTCAATTGACTACCTGCAGCTGGAAAAAAAACCTTATCTTTTGAAATACCAATATGCCTAACCACCCATGTTCCCTAATTTACAAAAAGCTACCAGATACCCTCCTCCAACTTACAGGTTTGGAAAAATTATTCAGAATACCCAAATGATGCCTTTGGGACATTGCTGGACTATGTGCTATAAAAAAAGGATCCAATAGGTTGTTCTCTTTCAAACTGTCAATTTGGATGCTGACATGAACTAACTCCTCTTAAAAGCTTCTAGATAGTCACACTCTCTCCTTGAGACAGGGTCTATGTAGTATGGAACTCGCTCTGTAGACCAGGCTGGCCTCAAACTCACTGAGATCCACCTGCCTCTGCCTTCAAAGCGCTTGAAATAATTGAAGGCATACACCATCGCTGCCCAACAAGAATTGGTTTTTGTAGTGGGGAGTGTGGGTGCTGGCTTTACAAAGCCAAGAAACTTTTGTTTTATAAGCTGCTGGGTGGGCAATAAGTCAGATTAGCTGGTTTTGGACTCTAGACTCCAGAGTGCATGATGGGGATTGGTTGGCTACTTTCTGGAATTCCGGGCAGCGGAATTTTGAACGTTGGGCTGGTTTTATGGACCTGGTTTTTGGGTAGGGGGCTTCCTTTAGTCCAAGATCCTTTACAATATAAAGGATATGGGGTATTGTTTTCTGTCTGGCTACTTCCTGCTGGCAAGAGAATACTGTTCAGAGTTTTGGGGTCGGACTCTAAGAGGAACACTATTGCTGTTTTTGAAACAAGGTCTCTATGAGCCCTGGCTATTCTAGGTATCACTATGCAGGCCAGGCTGTCTTTGAACTCACAAAAATCTGCCTGCCTCTGCCTCTCAAATGCTGGAATTAAAAGTGTGCACCAGCCAGGCGGTGGTGGCGCACGCCTTTAATCCCAGCACTCAGGAGGCAGAGGCAGGCAGATCTTTGTGAGTTTGAGACCAGCCTGGTCTACAAGAGCTAGTTCCA
>JAQHUG010000116.1:982849-1006129 GCA_028555095.1 Dicrostonyx torquatus
GAAAAACCAAAAAAAAAAAAAAAAAAAAAAAATCCATTCTTTCCAGTAAAAGGCAGTGGTGGCAACAGCAGCACACACCTTTAATTCCAGCAATCAAGAGGTAGAGGCAGGATGAAATGAGGTCAGACTGGTCTACAGAGTTACAGTACAGCCAGGAATGTTACAAAGAAATCTTGAAGTCTTGAAACACAAAAACCAAAACTTTAAAAAAAAAACCAAAAAACCCAGAAGTAGGAACGGCAACACTAAACACCTTTAATCACAGGACACATGAGGCTGGGGCAAGAAATTAAGAGTTCAAGGCCAGTCTTGGCCATATAGTAACACAATGCCTTAAAAACCAACAAGTCCACACCAGTAGGTCCAGGCTAGTCAAGGCTAAACAGTGAGATTGTCTCCCCCATAAACAAGCAAACAAACAAAACCAACCACCACACACACAAAAAATAATAACAATGACAACAACAAAAATACACAATATGACTGCCCTAGTATGCTCAATGCCCTGGATTCTATCCCCACAGTAGGGAAAGGAGGTAAAAACATTAATGTTTCCCCTTCAAATCAACTTTTAAATTGTATTTTAAGAAATAAATCAAAAAATTTAAAACACCATAAAATGCACTATTAAATGCTTCTTGATCATCATTGAAACAAGCAAAGCAAAAACAAATCACATGTTTTATCAATGTCTCAAAATGCTAGAAACAAACTCAGTCCTATATAGAGACACTGAAAAAGAATAGGCGCCCAGCATAGTGGCAAGAGGATCTTAATGAGTTCTATGGTCTGCATAATCCTGGTCTCCAGGATAACCAGGACTATAAAGAGACCCTGTCTCAAAAACAAACAAACAAAACAAATACACACACACACACACACACACACGAAACAACAAAATAGTATTTTAGTGTAAAATAGGAAACGGGGCAGAGTGAAGACCTATGCTGATTTCCATCTCAGTACCACCCATGATCTAGACAGATCAGCTAATGCCACTGCGGCCCTAAATATGCTCACCTCTCCTTCAGCTCTTTACTCAAAGGTTACCTTGTGAAGTTACCTTTTAAAAAGCCTGTGCTCCTCTTCCCTATGGACAACCCTCTTATCTCAGGCCCTTTACCTTCTCAACAGCACTATTCAAGGTAACAGGTACCATATTCCCTATGATATCCTTTGTGTCTATGTCAAGTGCTCACTTGGGAGAGGGGAAGAGTGGGCAGGCATTTCAGTTAGGCAACCAAATGATGCACGATACTTAGGATAAAGTTAGTAACCTAACAGAATGGGAGCAACCCAAATAAAAAAACAGTAAATGATGTCATAGTAAAGAAATTTGATGTTCACATGCAAAGGGAGATGCATTTTGCTGAGACAGTCTTACATATCTCAGGCTAACCTCATCAAACTCACTGTAGAGCCAAGAATGGCCTGGATTCCTAACCTACTCAGCTACCAAATAGTAAGATTACAGGCATGCAGATTTGATCTTTTTAAAAGAAACAACCCCGGGAAACACTACAGATTAAACTGTCCCCATGAGCCGGTGTAAAACATTAATGCAGCTTCCTATTTTCTGCCAGAGAAAACATTAACTATAGTTAACATTTTACTAGTCTAATATTTGAAATAAATCACTAGTCTCTTTCTAACCCAAGGAGAAATCTGATGATTTATGATAACTGCCTATTCACTTCTGCAGAATGAATATTCAAAGACCCATGTTTTTCCTGTTAAGCCAGTAAGAATATACTGACTACCACAAATAAGTCAGTGCTGTTATTTGGAAGTTATGAAAATAAATAAAAGCTGAAGTTCATGTCACAAGCCTATAACCCTGGCACCTAAGAGGCTAAGTAAGACAAGAGGATCTCATAAGACTGGGCTATACAGAGTCAATTTGCGAGTTAAGATATAGTAAAACCTGTCTCAAAAAAACAAACACACACACAAAACCAAAACAGGGCCTGAAAGATAGCTGAGCAGACCCTCTTACGACCTGAATTCAGACCTCAGGCATTCACATAAAGGCCAGAAAGTGGTGACAGCCTGCCTATGTTTAATTTTATTTATTTATTGTTTTTTGTTTGTTTGTTTTTGAGACAGGGTTTCTCTGTAGATTTGGAGCCTGTCCTGGAACTAGCTCTTGTAGACCAGGCTGGTCTCGAACTCACAGAGATCCGCCTGCCTCTGCCTCCTGAGTGCTGGGATTAAAGGCATGCGCACCACTGCAGGGTAGCTTGCCTGTATTTGCAGCACTTGGGAGGCTAGGGCAAACTGGCTAGCTAAACTAGCTGAATCAATGAGCTCTGGGTTTAATCCAGAAACCCTGCCTCAGTATGTAAGGTGGAAAGTCATTAAGCAAGACACGCAATGGCCATTGCATACATAAGTACACCCACATACCTGAACAAGCACACACGTATCTACACTGTACACACATACGTAAGCAGTAACAGAAATAAAAAGAAATTAGGAAAGAACAGATCAAGGAGCACATAGCACCATCAACATGAAAAGCATCAACAAACCACAATTTCTCTTTTTTCCATTTTTATAGCTTTTGAGATAGGGTCTTATTCTAGTTTTGAAATAAGGCAACCTTGCAGATCATTTTTAAAGGTATGAACACATACTTAAGCATGGACACTAACAGTAACATTCTAGAGTGGGTACAGGCTTAGAGCAGCCTCTGAAGACTATCGTAATCCATCCACAATCTTGACCAAATAAACCAAAGCAAATTGAGTGAACTCTATAAAAAGCACTTCCTAACACTTACTCTCTAGTTATTTAACAAACCATAACGTAAAAATGTAACAGTTCATTTCCGGAACAAGAATTCCAAATAGTTACTGAAAATGAATTCACATTTCAACTACAAACACTAATAAGCAACATCCTCTATTACAAAAAAGTTAAGTACTTAAAATTTGAAAATGATTACAAATAAATTCCTAATTATTCTATCATAAAATACATCTATAATCATTAATTTTACTTTCTAAAACGTCAAACTGACATGATTTTGAAAGCCTGAGATCCAATAGCCAGTAACTTGTTCATTGACATGTGGCACTATTTCTGAGATTTCTTCAAATTATAACACAGAAGGAACCAGCAGGGAATGCATTTTGCCTACAGCTAGTATACATCAGTTAGTTAACGAAGGCCAGCATTTAACTGCCAAAGCAGAGACTCAGAATTATGTAGCCTGCATTAATACAAACCCTGATCAACTCCCCAAATGTATATAATTTATTTTACCTCATGTCAACATGCTCAAACTATAATCAAACAACTCTATTCATTTATCTTGTTTACCAATGACACAACCATTTATAGGGAAAAAATTTTTAAAAACTAATCACAAGATATATAAGTGGTAGAGTGAGTGACTCAGTAGTATGCTGAATGGTTTGCTATTGGTGTCTAAATTTTATTCAATGAAAACCACAGATGAGATTCTTGAGAACTGAACTAGCAATGGCCGCACAACACTTAACAAACATGGCACACTAAAGTTTCACAGCAAAATCCATGTGCACAACTGCTCCTAAAGGCCAACTCTGCCACCAAAATTTATTTTAAAAATAGCTTTAAAAAAACCCTTTCTTTCACCTGAACTCTGTAAGTTCCCTAAACAATCCTCTATACTAGTGTTTTCATAGAGGCCATTACCACATGACCCCAGGTCAGATTTATATGTGAATATACATAGTTGAAACCTTACATCTGTCAGCTTTGTGAGACCTGAAACAACTATTGTATGATTCTCACTTCCTCTTACAGTATAAGAATATAAGGTTGTAAGAACAAAAAGCAGTGTGTGCTATGATGGCTGATTAAGACCATTGTGCACCACTACCACTATTTTAAGAAAACTGTAAAGAAGCCCACTGGCCAGAAAAAAATACCAGAGAAAAATGATAATAACCTAGAAATACCTTTGCCACTTCTATTAGTTTTTCTTAGATGGGTCTCTGCATTTCACTAGTTTCTTAGCAACCACACAGGGCTCAAGCATATACAGAAGGGGGGGAAAAAAAAAAAAAAGACCACGTCCATCTACCTTCATTCCCTCTTCTAATATTTAGAACCAAGAGTACTGAACTTTGTTCTCTCAATCTAGAAATCACTCAAGACAGGGGTCCAGGTTAGATGCCATCCTAAAGGTCAGTGACCAAATTTGGTCAACAGTGGGGCCATCACTGCCGTCATCATTCTTGTCACTGTCAGAAACAACTGTCACCTTGCCACTACCAGGAAGGCAAAGCAACTGCAATATTCCCTTTGCCCATTCTATTTACAAAGTGCCCAACATCATCTTCGTATGATCTTACAGCATGACAACAAATGGAGGAACCCAAGAGAAAAGGCCTTGCAGCAGGAAACTAACTGGTACTAAAAACCGGTAAGGCACAAGAATGTCAGAGCCCCTGCAGTCAGGAGCCGTTTCTCACCCGCTGTGAAAGCTAGGCATCTATATTC
Organism: Dicrostonyx torquatus; assembly: GCA_028555095.1. NCBI lineage: Eukaryota > Metazoa > Chordata > Mammalia > Rodentia > Cricetidae > Dicrostonyx > Dicrostonyx torquatus. The sequence goes on from JAQHUG010000116.1 coordinate 987,341, forward strand.
TGAACAAAACGCCTTCTAGCACTTTTTGTTTTTTGTCTCTAACACTTGGGTTGTTGTTTTTTTTTTTTTTTAAACACGGAAACTCGAAGGCTGTTTTTTTTTTTTTTCTGGTGTATCAGTGAAATACTTTCAGCTTGTACGGGCAGATAAAAACATTTTTTTTTTAATACTTACGAAAGATATACATGCTGCCAGCAATAAAATCCTAACTAGTAAGTCTTCAAACTGCTCAATCACAAGTTCCAGCAAGGTTTTTCCTGTTAAGAAAAAAAGAAGTATTTGTTGCAATTGTCCACATCAATCAATCCGTGACCGCACACAGACATTCTCTCCAAAGTAACATTAAGATTTACCTTCTTCAGCCGGTAATTCTAGAATGCCGAATTTCGCCAGCCAACGTGTCAGGGGAGGAAAGAAAAAATACAGACATCTGATTAGTGCTTTTATAAAAACTAGATACATCACCATCGTTGTCTGAAAGGCAGATGTGGGTCTATGAACATTTAACCTCTCTCTCTCCACTCTGATACCCCGAGAAACTATGCTGTCCCTGGAATCAATGGCCACGGTCCTGCCCGTCAGCTCACTCGGGCCTCCAGGACCATGCACCCGTTTCAGCTGGGTCATCACTTCTGCCAGATGTAACTTTGGGGAGTACAAGAAACGGTCGGAGGCTTTCTCAACTACATCGACGCCTCATATATCCGCGGGGAACTCAGGCCAGACGCAGGAGCCCTCCCCGCCCCGCCGTGCTCCGTCCGGGAAAGTCACCGGCTCGAGACCCCTGGAGGTCGGGCGAGGCCCGGACCCGCGTGAGGACCGCCCGGCCTCTCGCAGCCGTCGGGCGCCGAGCCGAGCCCCACGAGGTGGAGCCGGGTCAGCCATCTTCCTTGGCGCTCGGGCCCGCGCCGCCCGCTGCAGCGCCCCGCACCTACCGTTGGAGCCCCATCTCTCCTTGAGCTTCTTGACCTGCTCCAGGCTCAGCCCCGTGCTCTCGTTGACGCCAAAGTGGCCCAGCACCTCCTCCACCGTCTTTGTGTGAGCGTTCTCCATGGCTGCGGGGGCCCCGGCCGGCCTCGCCTCGCGTCCCCGCGGCCTCCTCGCCTCCGCCTCGCACTCGGGCCGCGGGCTCGTGCCACCGCGGGCGCCCGGGCGCAGACAGCTGTCCCCTCCTTTTTCTCCTCCTCTGCGGCTGCGGCCGCTTCCGCCTGACCGGGCGCTGAATCACCCGAGCCCCCTCCCCCAGAAACCGCCGCACGCGGCCCGGCCTCGCCGAGCCCACCCGAGGGGCTGCGAGCCTCCCGCCGCGCCGCGACTGTGAGTCGCCTCAGCTGCCAGCCGGCCGCCGACAGCGCAGGCCGCGGCAGGAGACCTGGCGCGGCTGAGGAGGGGCGCCTGGCCGAGCCCTCGGCGCGGAGGACAGCGAGGCGGGCGGCCGGAGAGGAGCTGCACGGCGCGCCTGCACAAGCCCCTCAGCTCTGCGCCCCCGACAGCGGCGGAGGAAACTGCGGCGGAGGAGACGGGAGGTGGCGTCGGGGACGGCTCCGCGGCGGCTGCTCTAATAGCATTTATCCGCCGCTGCCTCCCCTCTCGCCGCCGCCGCGGCATGTGGACGCCGCTCATTGGCCGAGAGCGCCCAGCGCGGCGCGGGCGGCGCGGCCCCGCCCCCTCCCTCGGCGCCCTCCCGCGCGCGCGCCGCGCGCCCACGCTGCCGGCAGGCCCCGCCCCCTCCCGCGCGCCGCCCCCAGTAACCCGGATCGAGGCCGCGCGCGTGCGCGCGCAGGGAGCCTTCGCGGCAGGGCTTTGCTGGCTGCGGCCAGGGGAGCGGAGCGCGAGCTCGACTTTTCTCGACCGTGGCATTCGCGTGTCGTCCGAGCGCGGGAGTAGGGTGCGGAGCTCACGGATGGGCGCTCAGGGCTCGCTGCCCCGCCGCTGGGGGACTGTCTGGGGCGCGCGGTGGCAGGGAGGTGCCGGAACGCGGGCGACCCAGGCGCGCTCGGACGGGTGTCCTTGGCTCGCCTCCGCGCCCTGGACAGCCCGAGCCGTGCTCTGCATCCTAATGTCTCCTTCAGAGCGCACCCCCCCCCCATCAGCCACCAAGAGGAGGAATTCCGCAGTTCCCTTCCCACACAGCCAAAGTCGCTCATCTGTCGCCTCGGGAACACCGCATCCCATACCCCCAGCCGAGAGCCCTGTCTCCATGGCACACCAACACAGCCCTTCCTTCCCCTGCGGGTTCTGTACCCCGACAGGGAATCCCACTCTTGGGGGAGGAAGGAGGAAGTTTTATTCGTTTTAGTAGCGCACACAGCCTTTGACATACGTCTGCATAGAAGTCACAGGTTATGCTGGAGCAGCGACGCGTTTACAAAGTGCTTGGCTTTGGCTTTAAAATGAAGGTTGCTATATAGACTTCCACTTTCCTCAATGAGCGAGAAGGAGCCTTCAATCCCAAACCTATTCTTAAACCACGAATCATCTGCCCTGTCGGTGAGGTCTGTTCAAAGCCTAGCATAAAATGTAATTCTGCAAATATAAAGAGATCCTACTGAGTCAAGTGTGATGTCCAGCCTGTGGTTTCAGCACGCAGAGGTGGAAGAAGCAATAGGATCAAGAGTTCAAGGTCATTCTCAGACACTTGAGTTTAGAACCAGCCCGCAGTTGTTGGACTGTGTCTAAAAAATAAAAAATAAATTTAAAAAGCAGAGGAAGGTGGGAAGCCATACTAAACAAGGGGGTGAAGAAACCTTTGCATTGAATTTACGAATATTTTCACAAAGAGCAGTTTCCTGAAGGAAATCGGTTGCAAAATAAAGCATTTCGTCCACTCAAGTGTTTTAACAACACTCCCCCTCACCCCATCACTTGAGTCGTCCCACAGGTCTCGGCCTCAAGACTTAAGATAGAGTCCTTCAACAGATGCAAATCACAGTGCTTTACCCGACTGAAAAAACGAAGTACGTCATTTCATTTAATTATTTCCAAGGAGTGGAGGCTGGCATGCAGTTCTGATTGATACTTGGAAAACGACCAACAGAACCCTACACGAAACAAACAAACAAAAATTCTAGTGTATAGCAATGCACTCCCTAGAAGCAAGGTGGAAACTGGTTAGGTCACAGCCTCTTCAGGAGGATCAGGTGACAGACCGCGAGGTGGGGGTGTGGTGATGGAGAGCTGGTGGGTCTTTGGCCTACCTGTGTTCCAGTTCTGCCTGGCTTCCTGTTTCACACCAACAGCAAGAGCACTGAGGGCAGGAAGGCCCTGTTTGGAAGTTGTCTGAGCTGTTCACTGGGTTCTTGGTACTTCTTCATTTTTGCCCCTTCCTGAAAGATGCTTTCCTTTTCTAAAGCAGCTCCCCTCCCCCGTGCACCCTCTATCACATTATTCAGAGTCCTCCTTCCCCCCAGACCCCTGAATTTTGTTTAGCTGTTTACTACTTTTCTCCTAAGTGTCATATCTCCCAGACATGAGCTCCATGAGAACACAGCTTGTCTGTCTTGTCAGTCTTCAGCATCCCCTCATCATTTATTGAGAACCTGCAGTTTAAGTGAATGAGAGTCCCACCTTTCTCAACCTATTAGTAACCTACAAAGGGCTGTGCCAGCGTGAAGGTCTTAGCAAATGTCTGCTAGACTCTAGGTCATTGCTTTCCATTCATGAACAAACCGGAAGCCCTCTAAGCAACTTGCCTTATGAGAATGGCTATGAAACAGGTTTAAAACAAAAAGAAGGCAAAACTACATTATAGGGCTGTCAGAGATGAGACCGGTCTATATTTTCATAGGCTATACCACAGTGCATTGCTCTTCTGGAATGTTCTTTGTGAGGTTTTGTTTGTTTGTTTGTTTTCACTGGAGGCTGGAATGCTCCCTTAAACTAACAGTTTGACTTTGTTTTATCTCAGCATGGGCCCCAGGCGGTTTATCACACCAAATATGCCTTTGTTTCCTCCGCCTGTTGTTATCTTTGAGACCTCTTGCTTAGAGGTGAAACTGATCAGGAACCCAGACTCCCAAAGGCAGAATCCCTGGTTACTCTTTTTAGAAATAAGGTTGGTAGAAACATAAATAATTAAAGGGTTTATCTCAGTTAAAAAGAAGGAGGAATAGGAAGGGTGTGGGGGCGCATGCCTTTGATTCCAGCACTCAGGAGGCAGAGGCAGGTGGATATGAGTTTGAGACTAACCTGATCCACACAGTGAATTCCAGGTCAGCCAAGAACCTGCCTTTTTTTTTTTAATAAAAATTTGGGGTTCAGTTTCTTTTATGCACAGTGCGTATTCTCTTCTTGTTTGCAAGGTTACTTGCAAAATACGAAAGGTTACACTGTCTTCCAGCAAGGCTTGCAGTCGCACACTCAATCACCTGAGGACAGGAAGAAAAGGCAAAGAAGAGACTGTGATGCAGAAAGATGAAGTGTGACCAAAGACCTTCAGAAGCATCAATAAAAGAGGACATTAGTCATAAAAGGCAGGTTAGTTTAAAAAGCTGTTTGGATAGAAAAGCTGAGAGGTGACTTGCAAAAGAGGCCTGGCTAGTTCTCAGCCCTCTGCAGGCCTCCTGTGCCGTGGTGGAGGCCACAAGAGGCAGTCTGCTCCATATTTGGACAGCTCTAATCACTAAAGCAGCCCCTTCTGGGCAGAATGCACCTTCTCTTAGCTACATTCACTCTTATTTAGCTCCCCAAAACCACCCTGAACAAGCATAATCCCTCGAGTACGTGATCCCTTTAAGTATGTCAAGATCTTTATTGCATTAATGTCTCATTTTCTAACTATAAAGAGCAGCGGGGCACTGGCACTGTCTTCCTACAGTGCAGGTCTCTGGACATGCCCAGTCCTGAGCACACCACGCTGAGCATGACCCACCTCTGCCCTGAGTCCTTCCACTTCACATTGTAGTGCTAGCAAACTCAAACCAAATCCTTTCCATGCGAACCATGTTAAATCTATTTATGGTATACTTAGCTTGTTGATTTATGCGTATTCCAGGCACTGAGCCTGCCTATAATGGAATGGTTTGGGGCTTATTATGATCTTTTTGAGTCTTCATCTTTAAGTAGTCATTTTTGAAAATTTTTCTATGTGAATGAGTGTTCTGCTTGCATGTGTGCCTATGCACCACTGTGTACCTGGTGCCCTTGGAGGCCAGAAGAAGGCATCGGATCCCTTGGAACTGGAGGGACAAATAATTGTGAGCTACTATGTAGGTGCTGAGAATAGAATCTGGCTCCTCTGAAAGAGCAGCCAGTGCTCGTAACCACTGAGCTATCTTCAGACCCCAGATTTATTTTATGTTAACTGTGTATTTGTGTGTATCTGTGGAGAGTATGTGCACATGAGTGCAGGTGCCTGAGGAGGCCAGAAGAGGGCATCCAATCCCCTGAAGCTGGAGTTATAGCTTCTTGTGACCTATCCAACATGGGTACTGGGAAAAGAACTCCAGTCCTCTGCAAGAACATTAAGTTCTCTCTCTCTTTACAAACATTTAGAATTGTGCTCATTTTGGCAGCACATATACTAAAACTGGAACAATACAGAGAAGATTAGGTCTCCCCGTGAAAGGATGATATGCAAATATGTGAAGCAGTCTGTATTCTGATAATTTTTGCTTCATCTTATTATAAGTTTATTTTGTCATGTTTGGTTGTTATCTATTAGAAGCCCATTCTTGAGAGACAGAAAGGGAGTGGATCTGGAGGGAAGAGGAGGTGGGGGAACTGCAAGGAGAGAGGGGAAACTATAATCAAGGTATGTTGTATGAGAAAAGACTCTATTTTCAATAAGAGAAAAAAGATGTAGATTTATTTATGCGTAGGAGTGTCCTGCCCCGCATGTATGTGCACTACATGTGTCCCTAGTGCCCTCAGAGGCCAAAAGAAGGCATCAGACATCCTGGAACTGGAGTTACAGATGGTTCTGCCATGTGGGTGCTGGGAACTGAACCCAGATCCTCTGCAACAAATACTCTTTAGCACTGAGCCATCTCTCTAACCCTGTCCTCCAAAGAGTGCTTAAGTGGTCCCTTCCAGATTTGGCTGACACACAGTCTAACAAGCAGAATATGTAAGTCGCTATCCAACAGGCCTTCTAGTGACTCATCCAGGTTAAAACACTAATTGGCTGGATGTCATTCCTTAGTTATTATAAATCTTTTCTTTTTTTTCAAGATTTATTTATTTTATGTAGGAATGCTCAGTCTGCACATACACCTTTATGCCAGAAGAGGGCATCAGATCCCACTAGAGATGGTTGTGAGCCACTATGTGGTTGCTGGGAATCGAACTCAGATCCTCTGGAAGAGTAGCGAGAGGTCATAACCACTGAGCCATCTCTCCAGCCCCTGTTATAGATCTTTTGACCGGAGATTCCAAAGTCAAGAAAGTAAAGATCCTAAAGTGTCTCCACCTACTTACCCCTTAGAGTTCGTCATTTAGTGTTGGAATCATCCTTCCTTTGATGGGTATAGTCAGCTGACTTGAAGGTGATGTACCATGAGAAACACCCATTTAAGCAACAGGACCAGATCTGGCATCATGAAATGCTTACACTGAGAGACCAGAAGGTGCCAAGACCTCTGACAAGATCCCATCTGCTGCCTTTCGCTTGCTCTGGACACGTGATTGTTGAGTGAAATGATGGCTGAAAAAGCCATGCTATTGAGATACTGGCTGCATATTCGAGATCCTTCTGCTCCAGAATCCTGAATGCTAGAATTATAGGTGTGCCCCACATATTCTTGGGAGAGCTATGTTCTGGAATCCCTGCCCACAATCGGCCCCAGATTTCTGTGCTGCTGGCCTTTATGTGGAGACAAGTTCACTTGAGCAGAACTCGCGGCACTGGGTGCGGCACTGGGCGCGGCACTGGGTGCACACTAGCACTCTGTGACCACCGTTGTTTCTATGTGTCTCACAACTAACGTCTGAGAAATCCAGACAAATTCTCTGCCCCATTCTTCCCCACCAGCTCCCCTCAGTGCTTAGACCTTAAAGGGTGGCTCTTCTAAGTGCAGAGAGGACTCAGTCTCCTAGCCCAACCAAAAAATGAGTGATGGAACACTTGCTCACCAGTGAATGATGAGACTCTCCCCAGCAGGCTAGAAGCTCAGGGCCGCACTGATGCCAAGGCCCTGCTCCGCAGTAGGGGTAGCAGCAGTGAACAGGTAGAGTTTCAGGCTGGCAGGAATCCAAGGACAGACAGAGCAAGCAGCAGATAGGGTTGCTGTGGACAAATTCCTAGAACAGGATTCCTCCCTTGATGTCCCACAATATTGGAAGGGGTGCTTGGCAGACCAGTGAGCACAGTTAGATGTCTATTGTGATCCCGCTCTAGCCACCCGATAGCTCTTCACAGATCCCTAGGGTCTGGCTGCCCGCCTGAGTCACCTTGTGATTCCTCACTTTGGCGAGGGGGAAGGAGGGGAACATTGTGTATCCTGAGAGAAGTGTGTCTGACATGCCTGATCTGTTCCATCTGGGAGCATCATGAGTCCCATCTGGCTCCAGCAGTCTGAGCTGAGGAGCTGCAGATCCCAGCAAACCCCCAGCTCCAACCTTCTCCAGCCCGCTCCTCCTTCACCTCCCCTAGACAGGAAGACCTCTGCAAACCTATCCTCACCTAGGCCCTGCCTGCTTTCCTGTTTCCCTTCACCCATGGGTCTGGGCATCCACCTTGGGACTGGGTTCACAGAGACCCTCTGCAGTGGGCAGGCCTCTAGGGAAAGTACAGGGTAATTTGTGATTCTGATTTATGCTGATGGGGCTCCAACTCAGAGCATAGCAGGTACTTCACCAACTAGGCTGCCTTGCAGCTTCAAAAGCCCACTTCCTGTCCCTGACCTTCTTATATCACCAGAGCAGGGCCTGGTTTGTAGACAGAGCTCCCTGCAGAAGGTCCTCTCCCATGCCTTACTTGCTGGGGTCCCAAGATACACAATTGTTCTTCTCTTGGCTGCTCTCCATCCTAGGTGGTGGCAGAACCTCTCATCCAGATGACCTTCCTCCCCTCCCCGAAGTCTTCTCAGGTGGTCCCCAAGAGCCCTGGTAGGGGTTGGGCAGAGCCCCAGGGAGCTAAGATTTGGCCTAAGATGTTTGCAAACATTGGAAGTTTCTCTCCCCATGACTCATCAGAAGAGAGTGGAGTCCCTCCTTCTTCCTGGAAGGCAGTAAGAGCAAAGCCAGCTACAACCAAACCTTCCACCCCAAAAAGTAAACAGCCCTCACATAGAGCTTTTGTTTCAAGACTCAAATGTCACCCCAAAATCAGTCATGACAGCCTGAGGGAGGGGACATTTTCGAGGCCACAGAACAGCCAGAAAGAGGAATGGCAAGAGGGGGCTGGAGGCACAGCCAAGCATTCACAAGTATGTGTTTTCCAGAAAAAATACCTGCTCTCCTTCTCTCTGCCCCAGCCCTATTTTATTTGTGTATTTATTGTTTCCTTTTTTGAGACAAGATTTCAAGTAGCCCAGGCCTTGAATTTGCTATATAGTTGAGGATGACCTTTAACTTCTGGTCCCCCAGCTTCCATCTCCCCAGTGATGGGATTACAAGCATGCACCACCATGCCCAGTTTATACAGCACTAGGACCTGAGCCAAGGCCTTCCCATGCTTCACAAGCACTTCCTCAACTGGACCCCCAACCCCAAACTCATTCTTTAAAGTTATCAGCATCTTAGCATGAAACCTGAGCTGGGAACCATGGAGCATTTCAGCAAGGACTTCAATGGCACCTAGCACGGTTCTAGGAAACAACGCGCATACACACACACACACACACACACACACACACACACACACACACACACGAAATCAGGCTAATTCAGATGAAAAGAGAAATGGAAGACAGGACAGACACTCTCTTTGACAAACTCGCCATGCATGCAGTGAGCTCAGGGGTCATGTGTCACCTCCTTCCATCTAGGACAAGCCTATCTGTCAGGTGTCACTGTCAGTTCTATCCTTCCTCCCCAACCCCTCCCCTGGAATCTGGTAACTAGTTCTCAGAGAGGTTGCCATTTGTTGAAGTCACACACTTAAACTACTATTCAAGAGCCAGGTGTGGTGGTGTGGAACACACTTACCACGGCATTCAAAAGAATGAGGCAGGATGGCTGGATTGAGCTTAAGGCCAGCCTAGGCTACTCGCTGAGCTCTGAGCCATCCTGGGCTACAAAATGAGAGCCTGTTTGAAAACTGGGAGGAGGGCTGGTGCTGTAGAAATGGCTCAGTGGCTAAGAGCTCCTGCCGAGGATCTGGGTTCCCTTCCCAGCACCCACATGATGACTTACATCCACCTTTAATTCAGTTCCAGGGGAATCCCATGCCCTCTTCTGGGCTCTGCAGGCACCAAGCAAGTGTATGGTACCCAGACATACATGAAAGCAAAAACTCATACACATCAAACAGAAAAAAGTAAATGTGTTTTAGAGAGGAAAATATTTCTTTATTCACGATTCATCCAGGGCTGTCCCATTACTGGAAACACGCGATGATTATTTGGATGGAATTTGTACAGACCCATTCCTCTTATCACCAAATGCACTAAATCTCGCAGCGGAAAGAGAGCGAAGCTTTAGGGGAAGCAATTAGAAGAAGCAACAACAGCATGCTGGTGTGGAAGGGAGATAAATTTGAAGTACTTCAGATACAAAAACATTTTAAATCTGCCTAAAACAAATGGAGGGATTCTATGCCGAGTTCTGGGAAGACATTAGCAATTTCTGAAAGCCATTTTCACGACAGAAGCCAGTGACTCTGTGGTGTGTGGAAGCTGCTCAGACAGCCTGGAACACATCTCTGCAGCAAATAGCAGTTTCCTGGTCCCAGGTCCGTTGCTCCTCCCGGAGCTGGCCAAGGGAGAGAAGGCCCCTTCCATTCCTGCTGAAACACAGCGGCCTCTTGCAGGGTGGAGCAGAGACAGCTGTTCCAGCCACAGCTTGAAGGTGGGGGTGGGAAAGGGGCAAAGTGACATCCCCAGTGAACTGCAAGAAGAGGCCAACAGAGTGCAGGGACCTGAGCTGGCATTTGGCCAGGACAATGGGATTAGCTTCCCAAGTGCTGGCCAAAAAGGGCCCTGGGGTTTTTATTTTTATTCGTTTTCCATTGCAACAGCACAGCAACGCAAACAAGGCCCCAAACAAGGTGAGCCACCACGAAGTCGTTTTCCTTCGTGGGGTGGCATCTCAATGCCACATATCTTGCTGACCTGGGCTCACCCAGGGTTTAGAGTAGAGCATTTGATTACCTCCCTCTCCAGGGACAATGAAAAAGAGGCATGATGAATGTCCAGCTAGCTCCGCGGGCACACGAAAAGGGAAGTTCATCAAGGTGTGATCACAGGGTCCATTGTACCCAGGAACAATACCTTAATGAGAAACTGGTAAAAATCCAAGAAAGGAGAGCCCCACCTCCTCCAGACCCCAGATCAGGGCCCTAAGTACAAGGAATCAGAAGAAATACAGCTGCAGACAGCTGTCAACCAGAAGGCAAGTGTGAAGCAGGGAAAGGCTCCGTGCATCAGAACAAGAGCAGGCATTAGAGAGGCCACCCCCATATACAAAGGGCTGTGTGATCTTGTGATCTGTCTGTTCCTCAGCTGTGTGACCTAATGTCAAACTATCACCTTTTGGGAACTAGAGACACAAAGTGAGAGAGTTATAATCGTCGGATCTTGACCATATGAACTCCAGGGAAGATACTTATACCATGTTCACACTCCCTTGTTTGTCAAAAGTGGATAGTGAGATAGATCAGCAGATTTAAAAAAAAAAAAAACCAGCAAAAAGCACTTGTGGAGCAACCCTGGAGCCACCTGAGCTCGAGCGAGGCCCACACAAAGGGCCAGCTGTGGTAGGCTAGCTTGTGTCTTTAGAGCCCGCGCGATATCAGCACTCCTAAAGTGAGCTAGGAGACAGAGACAGGAGGATGAAAAGCTGGAGCGTTCAGCCGCTTCACAAGTGTGCACAGAGAGCTGACTAGTGAGAAGTTGGCCTCTGGCTTCCACATGCATCACGCCTACACACAGAATAAAAGATTAAAATAAACCTTGTAAGCCGGGGATGGCGGCGCGAACCTTTAGTTCTAGTGCTAAGCAGGCAGAGGCAGGCAGACCTCTACGGCTTTGGAGCTAGCCCGGTCTATACAGGGAGTTCAAGGATAGCCTGTGCTACATAGAGAGACACTGCCTCAAAAATATATATGTATACGTACATAAGTCAAAAAGTAAGATAATGAAAAGCGGGAAGCATGGCTCTGGGTTCCACCCTCAGCACCTTTCCCCCAAAAGTGGCTAACAGAATCAGCATCACGTTTTCCTGGGGTACCTAAGGGAAGCTCCTGGGTTTATTCTTTGGCCATTCATCTGTTGCTGGGCATTTATATTGCTTCACCTCAGAGTGCTGTAATGAACATAGTAGTGCAGATTCATCTCCAAGAGAGCTTACAATTCCTTTGGGTTCTCTGTTCAGGCATGCGGTAATGGGTTGCCAGATCAGATGTTCCATGTATGTGTGTGTGTATGTATGTATGTGTATATATATATGTGTGTGTGTATATATATATTACATTCACTACTGGATATTGAGCCTTAGTTCTCATGCATGGCAGACAAGTGCTCTACTATTGAGCTATAACCCAACCCTGCTTTTCAATGTTTTGGGACAGGGCTTTGCAAAGTTGCCCAGGCTAACCTTGAACTTGTGATCCTCCCATCTCAGTCTCTAAATTGCTAGGATTACATGCCTGAGCCAATAGGCCAATATTTCTTTCTTAATTTCTACCATGATACTCCACCCTTTGCTCTGAGCCTTGCCCCCGACCTTTACCCGTATCACCTGGGCAAGCCCATCTTTCCTGCAATTCAACCCTAATTCCTTAGGGTACTTTGGGCCTGGCAGCACCACCCTGCTCATCCCCTTGGTTAGCCTTCTCAGGCTTTTCTGGATAGAGTCAGGCTCAGTCTCAGGCTCAGGGTGGAATTCTGTGTTTGAACCATCTCCAATCCTAAGCTGGTTGTTTTCAACTCCCTAAAACTGAGTGATTGCCACTTTTTTCCTCCTCTTTCTCCTCAGGAGAGAGAGGAAGATTTGACTGTCAGGAGGAGTCATCAACCTCATTCTGTCATTGTGTTCTTGGGGCCACTGAAGGGATGAAACTGCCTCTGCCGGGAGCAGGGGCACAGAATCTACATCTTTTGTGGAAACTTCCTCTTGGCATTTTGTTGTTGTTTTTCTTTTAGCCTTGGAGTTGCCTGTGACTCTGAGTTAGTTGGTCAGTGTCTCACTCTTCCAAGGAAGGGTCTAAGCAGTGTCACACAATGCTCCAAGGCACAGGACAGGGTCAGGTCTTCCCTTTGTGTCACATCAGACCAGAAGGTTGGAGATCCTTTGATTTCCAGTGTGCCCACAAATAGGCCAGACGGTTCATGGCTAGTCCTGATCTGGTGTTCCTGACTCATCTTCTACTAGGGTCGGGCCAGCACCTCTAGCCTCTCCAGCCCCTCCCAGGTTCAGGTTCATCCCATTAATTCAGGGTTCCACTGGGCCTTACTGGGATAGTTGCAGACATGGAAGGAGCCACAGAGACCACCAGACATTCTTTTTTTTTTTTTTTTTTTTTTGGTTTTTCGAGACAGGGTTTCTCTGTGGCTTTGGAGCCTGCACTGGAACTAGCTCTTGTAGACCAGACTGGTCTCGAACTCACAGAGACCCACCTGCCTCTGCCTCCTGAGTGCTGGGATTAAAGGTGTGCACCACCACTGCCCGGCTCCACCAGCCATTCTTCTTCTCCCTCGGGAACTCTCCCTTGTAGTTTCAGTGATAGACAGAATGAGGTAGGAGGAGGGAAGAGAAGTTCTAGAAACCCCAGCCTTCCTCTCAGTCCAAGAATTCTCAGGCTGGTTGATGCTGTGTCTGCTGGAAACCAGGGCAGGCAGGGACCTGGCAATGAACTGACCTCTCCTGAATCAGTCTTGGGAAAATGACATGTTGCCCCAAAAGAAATTTATGACAAACCTATTTTCCTCCCTGGTTCCCCCAAGGTTAAAACAAAGAAACATTCGGTTGGAGAGTTTGGTGCACTCTAATATTTTAAAGACATCTGAGGGGGCTGGAGAGATGGCTCAGTGGTTAAGAGCACTGGCTGCTCTTCTAGAGGACCCGGGTTCAGTTCCCAGCACCCACATGGCAGCTCACAACTGTCTGAAGATCCAGTTGCAGGGGATCTGATACCTTCACACCAATGCATATAAAATAAATAAAAATGCACATAGTTAAATAAATCATAAAAAATATTTTTTTAAAAAAAGACATCTGACAGCGCTCAGGATGACCTTGAACTTCCAATTCTCCAGCCTGTACCTCCAGATCGGTGTGCATGGGGGCGGGGATATCAAACCTGCTGGCTCTGTGCATTCCAGGCAGGCAAGCTCGCTACTGCTCTGAGTTACGGCTCCAGCTCCAGCCCCAGCTGGGGACTGTGGGAATACAGAGGTACCAGGAGGGTGACCACACTGTGCGGTTCTAACACACAGACTGGGTTTCCTCCCTTGACTTATCCTAGTCACATCCTTCCAGCTTCATATATTTAAAATGATGTCTGTCATAGAAGCATTTGGCTAAATGTTAATGTGAGGACACATTTAACCAAAGTGGAAACAACCTCCATTTACTATTATGTGGCTCTCTTCGACCAACTGTGTCCTGTCTTCCTGCCTCTGGCTTGGAACTGTGCTCCCACCTGCTGTGTCCTCCTACCAAGTGCCTTCCTTTCTTCTTCTTCTTTTTTTTTCCCCCTGTAGCTTTGGAGCCTGTCCTGGAACTAGCTCTTGTAGACCAGGCTGGTCTCGAACTCACAGAGACCCTCCTGCCTGTGCCTTTCAAGTGCTGGGATTAAAGGCGTGCGCCATCACCGCCTGGAGAAATTACACATAATCACAAATATCTAGAATCCCATCTATGCAGTTATTTTGTAGGTGATTAATGTCTAGAAGCACTTGACTTTAAGTTTATCCTAGATAATCTGACACCAAGATGAGGCTTCCCTGTGGAAGAGATTTCGCCTGTGATACAGCTTCCGGGAGCTTCCAGGCTAGCCTGTGGATTTGACTTTCCCAGCCATGATCGCATAAAACCAATGAATGGTTTGCCAGAACTCTAGACCTCCCTTCTCCGTCTGGTCCTCTGTCTTGTTGGTTTCTGCCCATCTCTGCCCCCTTCTACACGTGACCACCTTTAGTAACTCAAATAGTCCAGCAATCTCTGCCACATTTCCAACTTTGGGACTCTGTTCTTGGCCATGTGAGGACAGCTGATCCCACAAGTTCACTTCATGTCTTACATCTCTGCCTGTGGATTCCTGCAGCAGTAGCCGCCACTGTGAAGTCTCTTGGCCACCTTGGGACCTCTCATTTGCCCTTCATCCCGACTTTGCCCTGTGTGGCTCTCTGAGGTCAGAATGTGGCTTCTAAGCCTTTGTGTCTGCTTTGCTAGAGAACAGACTCATATGTTTGAGGCTCAGGTGCTGTGTTGGCATAATAGTGGGCATTTGAACTCGGGCAATTCAGAAGGAACTAAGACATGATATATCAGGTAGCCCACAGAGCAATCCCAGGTGCAGCAGGCAGAATTGGGTGACATGCATCTGGAGCCTGGAGGGGGGATTCCTGCATATGTTCTTCTGGCCCCTGAGAATGCCAGCGCCTGCCTCGCCCAGCTCGGGATGACATCTTCTGTACCTGCTGTGCTCCAGCCAGAAGAAGGGGTTCACACACCCAAGGGAGATGAGGGCCCATGCCCCTCTAGTGCCAATGATGACAGGCTTCTTCAAAGATCAGTAGAGCTCATCAGAATCTCAGCAGGGACTCCGGGCAGCTGAGGCCACAGGCTCATGAGAAACCGAGGTCCTTTCCTTGGCCCCGTTGCTCTCTCACCTCCCCAGAGAGCAAGAGGAATTTAAGTTTCCTGGGAAGAGAAAGCCAAGGGCATGGGCCTGCTGGCTCTAGCCTGGTTACTTCCTGTAGTGAGAGCCTCCCTCTAGAATGGCCTGAGATGGCAGATTAGGTTAAAGGGAAAAGCTGCACTCTGACCTTTCGGTCTCTGAGGTGTGGCAGTGTGCAGGAGCCTCAAGTGAGGTAGGTGTGGCTGTGGGGAGCGGGAGGGGAACAAGAGTCTAAAGAGTGGCACATCACCACTAAAGTTCTGCAGGCTATATCCCACGTGAAAACAGATTCTCCTCCCAGAGGCCTCCCTGCAGCCACTGGGTACCAGCTGAGAGGAGGGAGAGGCAGGACAAGACAAAGCTGCACTGTGGCACAGACTAGTGGATGAGAGACTGACTAAGCTCAGCTTCACCAGGGATCAAGGAAATGCAAATCACATCAGGAGAGAGAACTGCCACCTACCAAATGGGATTGCTTTGAAAGAGGGCCCTCTCCTCCGCACACGGGCGTGGGAGTGCAGGCTGGCATTCTGGAAAGTCACTTGGTAATAGGTACCAAGGCTGTTGAAGGGATGATTCAGTCATTTCACTTCTAGGAAATGATTCTGAAGAAACAGCAAGAGATGTGAACGGAGGTGGCTCGGAGCGAAGATAATAATGGGAGGGGCATGTGAGGTGGGCCTTCGATGGCCAACAACAGAATTACTCACCGTGATTAAATTCATGGAGAATTTTACTTAGATGCTAAAAAAAGCCCACCAAAAGCTGGGGACACGGAGCCCCATGGCACAGCTCTTATCTGACATGCATGAGTTTCATTCCTAGCACAGGGTTGGGAGTTGGGGAAGCAAAAGAAAACAAATATTTGTGTCCCTATTGCAGGATCTTAGGGACAGAGGACAAGTTCCTTTACCTCACTGAGACTCACGTCACTGTAAGAATTAATGTCACAGAACAGACAGTGGTGGCGCACGCCTTTAATCCCAGCACTCAGGAGGCAGAGGCAGGAGGATCTCTGTGGATTCGAGGCCAGCCTGGTCTACAGAGTGAGTTTCAGGACAGGCTCCAAGCTACAGAGAAACCCTGTCTCAAAACCAACCAACAACAACAACAAAAGAATTAATGTTACATGATACCTAACATTCTTAGAGTCCCTGGTTTCTGAGCCTAGATTGTGTAAGCAATAGTTATCTCAGTATTGATATACCTTTTAAAATAAGCGATAAATTCAAGTTATCTGTTATTTTAGAAATGATTTCCAGGGGCTGGAGAGATGATTGAGAGCAATTGACTGCTCTTCCAAAGGAATTAGGTTCAATTCCCAGCACCCACATGGCAGCTTACAATTGTCTGTAACTCCAGTTCCAGGGGACCTGACAGCCATGGCAAAATACCAATGCACATAAAACAAACAAACAAAGAATGATTTTGGGGGCTTGGCAAAGCGGATCAGCAGGTGAAGACACTTGCTACCAAGCTTGAGTCTGATACCTTGGACCCGCATAGTGGAAAGAGAGAACTGACTCCCTCAGATTGCCCTCTGACCTCTACACATTCATTGAGACTCCTGTAGCCACCAAATCAATGTAAAAAGAAATTAGAAAGAGTTAGAAAGAGATATTTCCAAAGAAATGTTGATGAGCTGAAACACTAAAGTCATAGGTAAATATAAAAGAAATATATAGCTGATGTGTGTGCCGAGCCCACTTTCCATAAGCATCTACAGGCATTTCACAGAGAGGTGGAGGTCCAACCTTGAGAAGAAGGTTACAGAAGATGTGGTGTGGGGAGAGGGCTCCCAGTGACCTGTGTCTTCCAACTGTGAATAGTCTCTCTGCTGTGTCACACTCTACAGAAAGCCCACTCACCCTGTGGGGCCAGAGTGTCCTGTGAAATATATAGACAGGGTCAGACCAGCTCACAGGGTCTGATGGCCTCAGCAGACCTTTCCCAGGGTGGGCGCGATGCCACTGGCCATATCGCCAGGAGATAACAGATGTCCAAGCACTTTACCACGGAGAGGTGATCCGGGCAGGCTCACTCTAGGGAAAGGAGGCTCAGGACACATTCCATTAAGGAATTTCACACTCTCCTTCCTCCCAGCTCTTCTTTTTTCTATTCCCTAAACAGAAATATATTTAGCAACCCTATCTAAACCCTCTCCTATCCCTTAATTTGATTAAGGAGCTGAGGGAACAGAACCAAGGGGGAGGTGGGAGGAGTCAGGATGGGGTTGGTGAGCTGTGCAGTGATTAGGGAGTGGAATGCCCATCTCAGGCAGGTGAGGCTTAAGTGTGGACAGCCCCAGTGCCTCCAGGCACTCCATAAAGAGGCACAGAGGACCAAGGGACAGAACATTTTATCAGGGTATGCTCTTCTCCAGGAGAATGTGAACCAAACCAGGGAGGTCAAGCTTCAAGGATTAACTGAGAGAACAGGGCCTTACTAATAAAGGGCCTGTCTGCTTCTTTCCCAGCTCTCTCTGCCTTCCAGGAGCTTCAGAGTCTGGGCTTCAAGGCTTCCCATAGGCTGCACATTCTGACCTCTTGTTTTGAGTCTGGGAGCTTTAATG
This sequence comes from Dicrostonyx torquatus, assembly GCA_028555095.1. Lineage (NCBI taxonomy): Eukaryota > Metazoa > Chordata > Mammalia > Rodentia > Cricetidae > Dicrostonyx > Dicrostonyx torquatus. Next base: position 1,004,854 of record JAQHUG010000116.1, read on the forward strand.
GCTATCAACTCATCTATCTATTGTCTATCTGTGGTGCTGGAACGGGATTCCCAGCTTTATGCGGTATATAATGCTCTACTATTGAACATTATTCTCATAACCTTTTATTATTATTTATTATCATTCTCATAACATTTTATTTATTTATAGACAGTGTCTTACATATCCCAAGTTGGCCTCCACCTTGATATGAAGCTGAGAATGACCTTGAACTCCCAATTTCCCTGCCTTTATTTTCTGAGTGCTGGGATTATAGATGTGGGCTACCACATCCAGTTTATGCAGTGTGGGTTTCAAACCCAGGCCTTTAATTTTTTTTGGTTTTTCAAGACAGGGTTTCTCTGTGGCTTTGGAGCCTGTCCTGGAACTAGCTCTTGTAGACCAGGCTGGTCTCGAACTCACAAAGATCCGCCTGCCTCTGACTCCCTCCCAAGTGCTGGGATTAAAGGCATGCGCCACCACCGCCCAGCATAATTTTTTTTCGTATTCCATCCACTTGGTCACGTGTTTATGTCCATGCATGTGCCATGGTGCACGTGTGGAGACTGGAAGACAACTTTATTTCAGGTGTTGGTTTGCTCCTTCCACCGTATAGGTCCTGGGTATTGAACTCAGGCCATCATGCTTAGTGGCAGATACCACTTTGAGTCATCTCACTGGCCCTGAACTGAGGCTTTATACACACGCTAGGAGAGTGCTCTATCAGCTGAGCTTCTCTCGAGCCTTGAGTAAATTTACTCTTTTAAGTGAATTATTGTTACCCAGGGAGAAGATGCTTGAGTAAACAGTCGTCAGTGTGTATGGGGACGGGGTCCCATGTTATCTCATCAGTCCGCTGCTCTCCCTGGCAAACGCTGTCCTCCTGAGAAAACAAAAGGCAGTTAGCATTGGCCCAGCCCTATGTGCCAGGCTCTACTTGTCATCTCAGCCAGGAATGGTGGCGCACTTCTTTGATCCCAGCACTCCGGAGGTGGGTCTCTGTAAGTCTACACAGTGAGTTCCAGGACAGCCAGGGGTACACAGTGAGACCTTGACTTGCTGCCCCTATAAACCAGGCTCTACTAACAGCCTCATTTTTGTTTTCTGTTTCTCTGCTCCCTGTCCTCCCTTCATTTCCTCTTCTTTTGCTTTCCTATTTCTTTCATAATTTATTTTCATTTTATGTGCACTGGTGTTTTGTCTACATGTATGTCTGTGTGAGAGAGTCAGAAGCCCTGGAACTGGAGTCACAGGCAGGTGTGAGTAGCCATGTGGGTGCTGGGAATTGAAGCTCAGG